>RJVU01049603.1:972618-992471 GCA_003731715.1 Anabarilius grahami
TAGATGAATACTCGGCAGCGGAGTCCTAAACCCGCGCTGTCGGAATTTCACGAGCGCACCGGCGCGTTTCCCTCGTTTCCGTTGTTTGGAGCGCTTGTATACAATCGCAGCTCCTCTAACCAGAATGTCCAGTAAAAAGTCTGAATGTTCAAAAGTCGGCAAAAAGTTATTTGGTGTGTTGTTTCTGATATCTAGGAGTTCGTCCCTAGTAAAGCTGANACAACTGCAGATTATGAGTAACCTGCGGTGAGTCCGACATAATGAATCCACTAACACGACACAGCGAATGCCGGTGGTAAACACTCGTGTTCCAATACTCGTGCACGAGTTTTGGGAGGCGTTCCCTCGAAATAAGCTGTGAAGGAGGGGGGTTGTTCTTACGCATGCGCTCATTTCAAAAACTCAGTAACAGTCTTTGGTTTCTCAGTCGACGAAACGATCCTCTGTTGCACCTTTAATTTAAGAATTGTACATGACTTAAACTTGGCCCCTTTCTGTAAAGGGTAGCACCATTGTGGCCCCTGCTTTTAAAAAATCCTAGATCCGCCACTGACACAGTGCTCATCAAACACAGATGAGCCAACATATTTTATGACCACCTGCCTAATGCTGTTGGTCCTCTGCATGCTGCCAACACAGAGCCGATCAGCAGGGGCATGGACATGTATAACCTCTTAAGACCTCTTAAGGTGTCCTGTGCCTGTGATATCTGGCACTAAGACTTTAGCAGCAGATCATTTACGTCCTGTAGCTTGTGAGGTGGAGCAACCGTGACTGGTTGGTCCAGCACATCCTACAGAAGCTCAAATGGATCTGGTGAATTTGAAGGCCAGGGCAACACCTTGATTTCTTCATCCTGTTCCTTAAATAATTCCTGAACAATGTGTGCAGTGTGGCAGGGTGCATTATCCTGCTGAAAGAGGCCACTTCCAGGGAACACCACTGTTATGAAGAAGTGTACCTGGTCTGCAAAAAATATTTGTTTATGCAAATTTGGTGGCACATGTCAAATTTACATCTATATGAAAGGCCAGACCCAGCAAAACATTACCCAGAGCATGAAATTCCCATCGTGCCATCATTCCCACAGGTAAACGGCACACATGTACATGGTAGTCCATGTGATATAAAAGAAAACAGGACTCATCTGACAAGGTGAACTTCTTCCACTACTCAAAGGTCCAGTTCTGATGCCTACATGCCCATTGTAAGCGCTTTAGTGGACAGTGGGCAGGGGTCATCATAGGCACTCTGATTGTTCTGTGGCTATGCACTATGTGATGCACTGTGTTCACATTCCTAGCCTCCCATAACCTTGCTTACTATGTCATCAATGTTTTTTTGATTTCAAAGGGGCAGGGGCTCAAGCCCCCCCAGCCAAGCATGCTTTGAGGCTCTGTAGCTCTTCACTGTGATGACCTAGAATTAAGAAAAGACTCTTGCTGCACTGCCATCTAAAGTGCTCTAAATGTACTTGCACTGTGTTGTAGAAAGGTCTCAACATGTTACTGCACACGTTTCTTGCTCTAATGTTTGCTCAATTATGAACAGTGTTTCGTACTTTCTAGACTGACTGTATATGCAGCTAAGCTTATTGCATCCACTATCACAAATAGTGTTGTGCAAATAGGGGCGGCTCTACCGGGGTGGCACAGGGTGGCAACTGCAAAAAGGATTGCCACCCCAGATTTATCCCAGTATAAAATATCAATTTAAGCAGCATTTTCTATACCGCATTTAAGCAGCAGTGCTTCAACACAATGGCATTTTATTGCGGGACATCTTTTTTGTCAAGAAAAATTGCTGCACGGCTGCATGCGATGTGTAGTCAACTTCAATAACAGATATGACTCTTATAACCAGTTCTTTTGGTGAGTTAAAAACACAGCACAACGTGTGTAGTCCAGTTCACAAACAAATGGAGTGTTTTTCCATTATTTATAGAGTTGAGTTTGAGTCCACCTTATTCGAGTCCGAGTCTAGTTAAAGCCTTAGACTTTAAAGCTTTTTCACTTATTTTAACTTTCCTTTTTACCACTGGAACTTTAAACGTGTCATTTGCATCACTCAACATTATTCCTTCCTCTTCCATATCAATTTCCAAATTTTCGTTTGCCTCTCCGTTCAATTTCTGTGCATTCACTCTCTATCTGCACATCACTTCCTTTTCTCATTGACATGTTTTGTTTCCTCATCAACCCTTTCAACCAATCCTTCGTTACTTTGATGTGCTCTGGGTTCCGATCCTGCCCTGACACTGCTCCTCTTATCTTTGGTAGCCTACTATTTGTTTGCACCTCATCTCGCTCTTCTGCATCACCTTGCAAAGGTACAGCTTGCACAAGACATGAATAAGCTAAATGCCCATGATTACCACACCTGAAACATTTCATCGATTTGGTTGTTGCGAAACCCTTCAACCCTGAACTTTAACGCAATGTTCAACTAATCTGCATAATTTTTAAAATCATATGAAGCTGTCTCCGAAAAGGAGACAACATGTTTTAAAAGAGGAGACCAACACCCAAGTGGTAAATTTTTAATTGTCGAGAAAATCTGTCTATGTCTTTGCAATTCTCGTTCTATCTTATCGCTTATGAATGGAGGCACTTTAGAAATAACAACTTTCCTCCTGGGATTAACAAGTGGAAAAACTTGGAAATACTCATCCTTAATCAATAGTCAAGTCAAGTCAAGTCACCTTTATTTATATTGCGCTTTTTGCAATGTAGATTGAGTCAAAGCAGCTTTACATTGATAACTGGTACATTATTTGGCTGCACAGCAGCTCTTAAAGAATAGTGTCGATGCAGGCAGATCAAAGCACTGTTGAATATCACATGTCAAGTCAAATGTCAAGTGTCCCCAACTAAGCAAGCCAAAGGCGACAGCAACAAGGAACCCAAACTCCAACAAGTGACATCAGGTGGCAAACAAGTGGCAAATAGGTGTTAAATTGGAGAAAAAAAAACCTTGGGAGAAACCAAGCTTGCGAACAGTGCTTTGTTACGATTCAGGTTGCTATCATAAGTCTGATAGAATCGCAACATTCAAAGTATTTATTTCTGTTCCATCCAGTTGAGGATCGTATTCATCATGCCAGTATGGACTGTTGTTGAGGAACTGTGTCATGGCTGTCGTGTCGATGAAGCCTTCACAGTGGAGGATCTAGTTGACTCAATCTCTGCTGATACTTCAGAGCTGCGTTGTGGTCGTGTCAAGGCGCAGATCCTTGGTCTCACCTGGATCCGGTTGACTACGGTAAACCTTGGGATAAACAGAAAGACTAATGCGTTTTTAGTCTAGATTTAAACTGACAGAGTGTGTCTGCTTCCCGAACAATGCTAGGAAGATTGTTCCAGAGTTTAGGTGCCAAATAGGAGAAGGATCTACCGCCTGTGGTTGATTTTGATATTCTAGGTATTATCAGCTGGCCTGAATTCTGAGATCGCAATAGACGTGAAGGACTATAATGCTTTAAGAGCTCACTCAGGTACTGGGGAGCTAAACCATTTAGTGCTTTGTAAGTAATTAGCAAGATTTTTAAATCTATACGATGTTTAACAGGAAGCCAATGCAGTGTTGACAGAACTGGGCTAATATGGTCATACTTCCTAGTTCTAGTAAGAACTCTAGCTGCTGCATTTTGTGCAAGCTGTAGTTTATTTATCAGGCGAGCAGAACAACCACCCAGTAAAGCGTTACAGTAATCTAGCCTTGAGATCATGAACGCATGAACTAACTGTTCTGCATTTTTCATTGAGAGCATGTCGTAGTTTAGATATATTTTTAAGATGGAAGAATGCGGTTTTACAGATGCTAGTAACATGGCCTTCAAATGAAAGATTGGTATCAAAGAGCACACCCAGGTTCCTAACTGATGACGAAGACTTAACAGAGCAGCCATCAAGTGTTAGACAGTATTCTAGGTTATTATGTAAAGAAGTTTTACAGTATTTCACAATTGCTAAAACACTAAACCCCATTCTCTGAACCCAATGCTCAGTGGCCTAAACCCATTTGTCGAATCAGTCACTTTGTAGGCAAAACCTTAAACAAGTTCAGGTAGTTAAGACACTGTTTGCAAATCTCATCCACTCTNCTAAACTAAACTGCAGGTAGGTAGATCTCCAGGAACAGGATTGGGCACCCCAGGAAAAAAGGATTGCCACCCCAGATTTATCCCAGTATAAAATATCAATTTAAGAAGCATTTTCTATACCGCATTTAAGCAGCAGTGCTTTAACACAATGGCACTTTATTGCGGGACATCTTTTTTGTCAAGAAAAATTGCTGCACGGCTGCATGCGATGTGTAGTCAACTTCAATAACAGATATGACTCTTATAACCGGTTCTTTTGGTGAGTTAAAAACACAGCACAACGTGTTTAGTCCAATTCACAAACAAATGGAGTGTTTTTCCATTATTTATAGAGTTGGGTTTGAGTCCACCTTATTCGAGTCCAAGTCGAGTCCGAGTCCAAAAAGGGCGGAGTCAGACTCAAGTCTAAATCCAAAAGGGCTGAGTCTGAGACCAAGTCCAAATAAATATTAGTGTATGTCATTAAGTCAATATCTTAGGCTTGTTTTAACCATGTTTTTTGATTTCACTTAAACTCATTAATAAGGCAAGACACCCCAGGTGAATAGGGTAAAACATATAACTAATAGATATAACCAGCTGATTGATTACATTAAAAATTGCAAAAAAAATGTGTTTTACAAGTTTTCTAAAATGTTATGTTTAAATATGCAAATTAGGCGTTATCTAATATGTGCTAATTTGCATACATTTCTAGAACAAAAATCTGAATATTGGATGATGTCAGGTTCAAAATTCTCGTTTAATTTTTTGGACATATTAAATTCAAAGGTTTTTACAGAGGGAATTTTGGATATCTCTTTTTATCACTCCATAAATCAGAAAATACTATCAACAGCCAGAAAAAAAATTATTTTCACCATTTTTCTAGGAATAAAATGTTGTATAAAATCAGGCAAATTATATATCAACAAATCCCTCTGTAAAAACCTTCAGAATATAGATAGGAATAAAACTGTAAAGTTTGGTGTATATAAGTTCTGGTGAAGTAGAGATTTCTGACTCCGAGCAGGAGAATAAACTCATTTTGAGAAAACGGCCTTTAAAGATATTTACTGTAACTGAAATCTATAGACGCAAATAGATAAAGTGCTATAAAATATACACTTAAAAGTGTATTTCGGATGTTTTCTTTCCACCAGTCTGAAAAAAACACTTTATGAAAAGCCAAAAAGTACAAAATCTCAAAATTGACAGGTGCCTGAAAAAAATGTGTTTTTGCCTGTAGTGTCTCCCCTTAATAGTGTCCTGCTAAGTAAACTATAAGTCACCATGTAATGGAAGTTATGACTGACTTGACTTCTGTATTGTGACATATTTCTGAGTGAAACAGCTTTTCTAATGTGAAAACTTTAGAGCTAGACTTGACTGTAAACCGGTACCAAGTTTACTTTGGTAAATAGGAACAGTGTGGGATCTGAAAAGACAGATCTGTTTTCTCTATGTTTGCGAATGTGCATTTTGTGTGGGTTTTATGTGACAGGTGGTCGGCTATAGACCTTGGTCAGGGTAGATGCTATATTGAATTTTACATGGATGAAAACAAGGCTGTGAGGGAGTCTTTACAATGGCATGTAGTGTGTATAGAGCTCATAGATCAAAATAACTTTCAAAACTTTTTTATAGAGTTTTTGAATAGAATGTCATCTCTTAGTGGCCTACACTGGGGAGGAGCCTACTGGCTGCACGAAAAATTCTGTTTTTATAATAATAAATTTTATATGGGAGTTTGCATCATTCTATAACTAAACGTACACCCATACATTTTCAGGACTGGGTCATTTCTGGGATTCTGTGTCTTTTAATGATCTTACTGCCTTAAAATTTTGAATAATATCAATTTTAAAGTCTTAGTCATAATTAACACCATTTGAATGCTAAGCATATTGAAGTTGGTTAAAAAAAAAAATAATTTGAGACATTTTACAGCATTTTGAACCACCATAAATCACCATTTTTCTTATGTCCTCAGGCATGTGTATTCCATTTTCATGATAAATACAACACTTACTATACATCATTTTTTCATAATCTCTCCTCTTCGCTTAAAGTAAGCATGTATGTGCACATTATAGTTTTATTATTATAAATGATGCATAAACAATAATCAGAACGATAAAAAGAAAAAAAGACAACATACTGATAGAGCAAGCAATAATCTTGGACAGCTTGTCTAAGATTATTTCTATGAGTAAAGGAACCTGTTTTAAAGCACCGCTCATTCGACGCGTCTGTTTCAGCACTTCGAGCTGCGCAAGCGCGCTCACCTCACGAGCATCAGGCGCGTTCTCTGCGAGACGCCCTAACCATAAATATCTATGCTTTTAATAATGTACTGGTTCTATGACTGTCAGAAGCACATAATCTGCAGGAACTTTGACATTTCTCTGTTCTTGCTCAGCGTCATCTGCCAGTTTATGCCTCGCTCTTCATAGCTATGCTGCCGCCATCTTTCCAACACCTGGCCCCGCCTTAATGCAATGATTGCTCGAAAAGGCATTTTCAAATCCACATTGAATTTTGCTACATTCATTGCGGGACATTTAATGAAAATGCAATCGCACTGTGATTGCAAATGCCCCACCTCCACTGGTACCCTTCAGCCCCTCTTCATCTCCTACACCCAAGTGTGCGGATCCGCTTCGGTGCTTCAGGCCACCAGCTCCACATAAACCAGATGACCCCCTGGCTCCCCCTTCAGCCTCTGAACCCAACACTCCACCGCAGCCTCCTCCCTCCCTCGGCTCCACCGGAAACCTTCAGCCTTATGACTACACCGGGCTCCCTCCTTCCACAGGCTCCGCCTTGGTCAGACGTCATCCTACTTGCACCTTCAGTTCCGCCTGGCTCAGCCTTCCTCCCCGGCTCTGCCTTCATCCTCAGTCCCACCGCCTCCGCCTCAGTCTTCAGGTTCCCGTGTTACACCTCGGATGCTCATCTTCAGGGCCAGCAGTGTCGTGTGGGCTCTCTGGCATGTCAGCTCCACCTGGGTCTCCATCTCCAATGGCGTCTCCATCAGCTGTCCCCAGGGTGGCGCCTCTCAAGTCTCCACCACGTCTCCTCCCGCCTTCGATTCCACCCTGGGGCCTCGTCATGGTTGGTCTCTGGACCAACATCTGGCTAACATCATCTATGTTACTATCATCCTTTTCTTTCACCACTTCTTGACTTTTTTTCTAGGTGCCTTAGACTTTAACTCTCTGAGGTCCGAAAACGCGGCGGCGCGTTTTGGAGGATTTTTTTCACATTGCAGCAAAACAGACTTGAAATACTCTGTAATTTCTTGTCATAGACACATAAGTAATATATCAATTGAAACTATAGAATGTGTTCTTTTATTTGTGTACACTCAGAGTAAAAACACAATTTTGTGCTTTTTGTAAAATAAAGAAAACTAACATGATGCGTGATCTCTCGTCTCCCTCTGAACGAAGTCCAATCTGATAGTTCTCAAAAAATGAACTGTAACTTATGAATACTAATGACAAAAAAATGACACTTATGTCTAAAGAAACGTTGAAATGTCAGGTTTTAAATCGTGCAAGTCAAATCGAAAACAAACATTCTGTGTTTATGTAATCTGTATGAAAAGAGAGCCATGTCAGAAGTCCGTGATTCAGCTCATTATCCGCTAATGCGGCCATGCCCACGGAGGGAGCGCTATTCAGGGGCAAATTCAGAGGCAATACTTGTATGCATTGTCTCAATCGTGTATTTATTGTCTTGAAAAGTGTTTATTTGGATGTTAAAGCCATGGTTAGCGATCTCTAGAAGAAATGCCGTTAGTTCCTGGTTCCTTTTCTTCTTTAGATGAATTTGTGGCCTAAAGGTGTACAGAGCACCCTCCGGCTGCAAGTATGAATTGAAAACACAGAATCCAGCACTCCTAGTGATGACAATAAATATTACTCCTCAGTATAGAAAATTGACATAAATATATAAGAATCCATCAATATTTCTCCAAATGTGCATGCTTTTAAGCTAAAAGCCTATATGAAATGCCATAGAGGTAACATAATTGTTCAGACACTTTGCATCACAGAAATACATTATATTTTAAAGATTATAATAGAATACCATTATTTTAAATTGTAATAATATTTCACAGTATTGCTGTTTATGATGAGCTGAGACATTATTATACAGAGGGTTTTTTTCACAGCCTACCTGACTGAAAGTCCTCATTAATATGCAAGTCATTTCAGGTCATTATTATGTGATTCTTTTGTCTTCTCAGGTGTAAATGACACATTATTCATGATGATTCACACCTCCACGCATACTGTGTTTCTTGACAAAAAGTGTCTTACAAAAACTAAATCAATATATTGTTTTATATGAAGGAGTAGGCAGCATAATTTTTACATAATTCTGAAGCAAAAACTCTAGTCTACAACCTCCAATACCCAGAAGTCTTGTGAACACAGATTTAATATACTTTTTTTGCCTTATTTCAGTGACTTAAGTTTTTTGTTTTTTCAATAACCACGCATAAACATTATTCCTTCAAAAATACAAACATGTACATACATGTTCCTCACATATTATGGTAGCCTAGTTTGTGCTGAATACAGTGTAATGACACTTTTGTCATTTATATGTTTATGAACAACTGAAAAAAGCACAAATGTCAGGGCATGTCAAAACTTCTCCAAGCCCCAAATCAGCCTCAAACTCCAGAGGGTTAAAGCTTTTTCACTTATTTTAACTTTCCTTCCTCTTCCACATCAGTTTCCAAATTTTCGTTTGCCTCTCCACTCTATGATATTTCAATTTCTGTGCAGTCACTCTCTATCTGCACATCACTTCCTTTCTCATTGACACGTTTTGTTTCCTCATCAACCCTTTCAACCAATCCTTTGTTACTTTGATATGCTCTGGGTTCCGATCCTGCCCTGACACTGCTCCCCTTAACTTTGGTAGCCTACTACTTGTTTGCACCTCATCTCGCTCTTCTGCATCACCTTGCAAAGGGACTGCTTGCACAGGACATGAATGAGCTAAATGCCCATGTTTACCGCACCTTAAACATTTCATCGATTCGGTTGTTGCGAAAATTACAGAATCAAACCCTTCAACCCTGAACTTTAACACAATGTTCAACTCCTCTGCATCATTTTTAAAATCATATGAAGCTGTCTCCGAAAAGGAGACAACATGTTTTAAAAGAGGAGACCTACACCCTAGTGGTGTATTTTTAATTGTCGAGAAAATATGCCCATGTCTTTGCAATTCTCGTTCTATCTTATCGCTTATGAATGGAGGCACTTTAGAAATAACAACTTTCCTCCTGGGATTAACAAGTGGAAAAACTTGGAAATACTCATCCTTAATCAATACTCCTCGTTCAACGATTAAATCAACTTTCTCGGCTGTTTCTAAAAAGATTACCACCATTACCACTAAGATTGGTTCATTCTTGCCACCGACTTTATACAACTATGTCCCACTATCAATCAAGCAATACAAAAAAAAAAAAAAAAAAATGCACTTTGATAGAAAAAAGATGGAAAGAAAGTAGTATCACTCACCACACTCTTAACATGCACCTCACCCACTCACCATGCTCATGCATGTGCACAGAGAGAGAGAGAGAGAGAGAGAGAGTGAGAGAGAAAGAGAAATACAGAATATGGCATATGAATCTAAAGACAGTTAATGTGTCAGTGTCATTCAGGTAAGACCTCATGAATCCTTTTTTTTTTTTTTTTTTTTTTTGTTTGCTTTCAGCTGACCAATAGAGATGTTTCCATAAAAACAGGGCTCAATGTACTGTGTTAATATATAGGAATTTGTGTTTTATCCGTATTTTGAATTACGCATTACAATGTGTTATAAATTTTTAACTTATAATATCATGGCAGAAAATTGCCAGTACTTTTCTACAGATTTTTTTCTTACAGTGACAAGTAATATATGTACAACTTATTCAGTCACATTAAATCCTTTCGCTTTGGTCATTTATTCATATTTGTAAGAACTATTAAAAGAAAAACACAATATAACCCTAATGTAAACCAGAGTGAAAAAGAAGTACACTGTAGCATACCATTAAGTCCTTCTTTTATTATTATTATGAAAATTGTATACTTTAAAAATAATGCACTCATGCTCCAAAATATTTCCCTACATACAAGTGTGAACTGAACATAATGTTTATAGACACTTAATTGCAATTAGTGAAAGTGTGCTATAGCTTAAATTTATATTGAATACAATTACCTACATTTTGGATTTTTTTTTTTTTTGCATGTGCTGACAAATATGGTCAACTAAAGCATACTGTTTAATTTCAATAAAAACCTGAAAGTCATGTATTTAAATACATTTGTGATTGTACATTTAGTACATTTAAAATATATTACATTTAAATGTAATATTGAATATCACTACAGATACACTAAAAATAATGCACTAAAGATATAATCTAATACTTTACATGTGATCTACTATATTAGTCAACACATCAGAATAAGTGTACTTCTTTAAAGCATGAAAAAAGACAAAATAAAACAATGATTTAAAATACTTTAAAGTAAAATGTTTAATTTGACATTACAAAGTGTACTTTCTGAAACTACTTAAGTGTGTTTAGAAACATCTGCAATTACAGCTTTTTAAAAAATATATATACTACCTTCAAGATCTGAAGTAGCCTAATGCACATTCTTTTCAGTTAAGGGCACTTCTTTTTCACAGTGGGATACATCTAAAATATGCTTTCTTGATTGATTAAACAGACAAAAATGACATGGAAAGATTTTTTAATTTTGGCTAATGTAACCATGTTACTTAATCTTTAATAAATTATAATACAAAATAGAGTACTAATACATTTGTGTCCAAGTTTCTTCACTTCATTGTTTCACTTAAAGCAAACTTTTTGATCCAAATCCTCTGTGAAATGCAGGTTTTAGCATATACAAATGAACATCTTAAGGTGAAGACTACACACCAGATCATCTATAATCAAACGTATAAAATTATTACTTTTTAAATTAGACTTTTAAATCATAAAATTGTGCGGGAAGAAGTCCTGGTTTTCTGGGCCCCTGTGAGTGTGCAGAAGTCGAAGCCCAGATATTCAATTCAATTCAATTCACATTTATTTGTATAGCGCTTTTCACGATACATATCATTTCAAAGCAGCTTTACAGAGAATGCATGTCAACATTACAATTTAAAGAATGCAGTTAGCAAATAATGTAATAATTTACAATTTACAATCACTGTTAGCAGTTTAACTGAACGTAGAAGCAATGAGCTCCTGGAAAATTGAATTACATTAACAATAATCAAGATATAGAATTTGTGCAATGTGCATGTTGATCCAGATGATTGCGTCTTCCGAAATCCTCGAAGGAGTTGGCGCCGTATCTTCATAGGTGTTGGTCATCTGAGGTCTTCTTAAGAGGCCGGATCCAAACTGAAGCTGATGTCCTCTCTAGTCACCTCGGGACGGGTGTCCCGAGGCAAAACAGAAAAGCAAATGGAGAGTAATTAGCGTAGCTGCTGTTCATAACATTAAGCAAAGATAATCATGTGCAATTGATCTGATATGAGATGCATTATGTGAATGCTTGGCTAAAGAGATGCGTCTTTAATCTAGATTTAAACTGGGTGAGCGAGTCTGAGCCCCGAACATTATCAGGAAGGCTATTCCAGAGTTTCGGAGCCAAATGTGAAAACGCTCTCCCTCCTTTAGTGGACTTAGATATCCTAGGTACAACCAGAAGTCCAGAGTTTTGTGATCTTAAGGAGCGTGAAGGATTGTAGGGCGATAGAAGATCGGTTAAGTACACAGGAGCTAAACCATTTAGAGCCTTATAGGTCATTAGCAATACTTTATAATCGATACGGAACTTAATGGGTAACCAGTGTAGAGATGATAAAATTGGTGTTATATGATCATATTTTCTTGACCTGGTAAGAACTCTAGCAGCTGCATTTTGTACTAATTGTAGCTTATTTATTGAGGAAGCAGGACAACCAGCTAATAATGCATTACAGTAATCTAGTCGAGACATCATGAAAGCATGAACTAACTTTTCTGCATCAGAAATAGATAACATATTCCGTATCTTAGCAATGTTTCTGAGGTGGAAGAAGGCTGTTTTTGTAACATATGAAATATCATTTTCAAAGGACAAGTTGCTGTCTAATATAACACCCAGGTCTTTAACTGTCGAGGATGGAGTAACAGTACATCGTTCTAAATGCAGATTGTAGTCTGAGAGATTCTTTGTACAGGTTTTTGGTCCAATAAGTAATACTTCAGTCTTATCTGAATTTAACAGAAGAAAATTACTAGTCATCCAATGTTTTACTTCTTTAATACATTCTGTCAGATTGGATAATTTAGAGATTTCATCTGGTTGTGTTGAAATATATAACTGAGTATCATCAGCATAGCAGTGGAAACTAATTCCATGTTTTCTTATAATATTGCCGAGTGGCAGCATGTATATTGAAAATAGCAGAGGGCCTAACACTGATCCTTGCGGCACTCCATAGTTTACTATCGTTATCTTAGATTTTTCCCCGTTTATATAAACAAAATTGTGACGGTCTGATAGGTACGACCTAAACCACCGTAATGCCTGTCCCTGAATACCAGTGTAATTCTGTAGTCGATCTAGCAGTATTTTATGATCTATAGTGTTGAACGCAGCACTGAGATCAAGTAACACTATTGAGACACAGCCTTGGTCAGAAGCTAGAAGTAAGTTGTTTGTAATTTTAATGAGCGCAGTTTCTGTGCTATGATGAGATCTGAATCCTGACTGAAATTTTTCATAGATAGCGTTTTTTTGCAAGAAGGAGCATAATTGGACCGACACCACTTTTTCTAGTATTTTAGACATAAATGGAAGATTTGAAATGGGTCTGTAATTTGCTAATACATTTGGATCTAATTGTGGTATCTTAATGAGAGGCTTAATAACTGCTAGCTTGAACGGTCTTTGGATGTGACCTAGAGATAAAGACGAGTTGATAATATTGAGAAGAGGCTCTTCTGCTACAGGTAACAGTTCTTTCAGTAGTTTAGTGGGTATTGGATCTAATAAACATGTTGTTGGTTTAGACGCAGTGATAAGTTTATTTAGCTCTTCCTGTCCTATAGTTGTAAAGCACTGCAACTGTTCTTGAGGGGCGATAATTGAGGCTGAATCATAAAACTCTGTTAAAGGTTGTACATTTACAATTGTATTTCTGATACTTTCGATTTTCTCAGTAAAGAAATTCATAAAGTCATCACTACTAAATTGTAATGAAATGTTTTGTTCTGGAGATATATTTTTATTTGTTAATCTAGCCACTGTACTAAACAAGAACCTTGGATTGTTTTGGTTATTTTCTATGAGTTTGCGGAGATGCTCGGCTCTGGCTGCTTTTAGAGTCTTTCTATAACGGGACGAGCTGTCTTTCCATGCGATTCTGAAGACCTCTAAACGAGTTTGTCTCCATTTGCGTTCTAGATTACGAGTTTCTCTTTTGATAGCGTGAGTAATACTGTTGTACCAAGGTACAGTATTTTTCTCTCTAACCTTTTTTAATCTCATCGGTGCAACAGTATCTAATGTACTAGTGAAAATGGTGCACATGCTGCTAGTCATTTTCTCGAGATCATTTGTGTGTTTAGGTATGATGAGCAGTTGAGACAGATCAGGCAGTTTATTTGTGAATTTATCTATAGTTGTCGGGAGAATTGTTCTGCCTAGTCGATATCGTGGTGCAATTTGACAAATATCATCAGTATGCAGTACGCATGTTACAAGGTAGTGATCAGAGACGTCATCACTTTGCGGTAGAATTTCTATATCGGTTAGATTGATTCCATGTGATATAATTAAATCTAGTGTATGATTAAAACGGTGAGTGGGTCCAGTGACGTTTTGTTTTACCCCAAAGGAGTTTAGTAAATCTGTAAACGCAGCCCCTAACGCATCATTTGTATCGTCTACATGAATGTTAAAGTCTCCAATATTCTGCATCAGGAGGACTGTACATCAATCATTAGTTTGAAAAACAAACTCTTCACAGGTCCTCAGCTTGTAGATTCATTGAACAGTTCATGACAATTCTCAGTTTCATTTACAACTGTGAAGAAAAGAGAGTCTCTGCTGGAATTTAAGGCAGAGGTTCAAAGAAAAAGCTATAAAGTTTTCCATTCTATGAACAATGTTAACATAATGTGATTGATCATTTATTGTTGATGAGGATTCAAATAGACCATATTGGAAATACATTTTATAGAAACACAACAAATTAAATCAGCTCTTTAATGTATTTTGTCTTTCAGCAGCTCAAAGTGACCATAGAGGACAAAAACAAAAACAGTGATCGTGACATCTCAAGCACAGCAACTAAAATTACTAACTGGTGTATTGTGAAGATCTGCAAATAAATCAAATGGATTTTTATTCAGAATATAATTCTTCATATCCAGACATCAGACTAATTATCTTTCTCATTGCTAGTGTTTGTGTAGGTCTGCCAGCTCTGGTTTGGGCCTGTCTTCATATGCGCCGCCACAGAGGCCGAATCTCAGCTTTTATCATCATCCTCCTCTTCAGTGACCTGGCAGAACTGATCCTAAATCTACTTACAGTGTCATGGCTACTCATAAAAATATACTGGTACACTGAAATGGTTTTCCAGTTTTGGTCAGCATTAAGTTTATATGGTTTTCACCTGCATCAGCTGGTGGCTCTAGAGGGGGTTTTGACACTGAAATATCCACTGTGTTCTGCTCATATTTTCTCACTGCCCTGTTACATCATAATCTTCATCCTTGTGCTTGTGTTTTCCTTTCTGAGTGTATTAATTTTTTTCATGCATCCATTTGGAAATCCAGCCAATATTATATTTTTGGCACCACTGAGTTTATTGGCTGTAACATGTACAATCACATGTAAAGCTCCTCCAACTCCTGTCGGAAAAAACATACATTCAGTGTTCATTGTTAGCATGGTTACTTTTGTTATGCTGTACTTACCATTCATGTTGATCATCTGTTTAGATTTATTCACTGTAGTCCACAAAACGTGGTATGTGATGTCTGTCTGCTTGATGAGTTTGAGAGTGATTTCAGACCCTCTCCTGTGTGTTCTGGTCTGCAGAAATCTTAAAGATGTTCAGACACGACAAACGCACACAGAATGCTGATGAGACGTCAGTCTGAACTTGATGGCTGCCATTAGTTTTATCAGTCCTTGGGTCTGAATTTGCTCATTCAATCACTGTTAGAGCTAAAAAAAATAAATAAAAAATCTATAGGCTAAGCCACAGTACAATGAAAAATTACAATTATGATTTAAAAAAAATTGATTTAATAAATAATTATTAATAATTCAAAATAATTAAGTCTATAATTACTAAGAGTGAAAGTTTGCTATTTCTGCGACACAAACAGCATGAAATTGACTTTCTAGCTCTGTGCTGATTGTTTAATCTGATTTGTTTGTTCACTGTCACTGAAAACAACAGAGAAATGTAATTGTAATGTAATGTAATGTAATTTTTGTTGTTTTTTCTGGCTATCTTTGTCTTCCTAATCAACCAATACAGCACCAAAGTGAATGCAGCATTAAGCAAAAATCTAAAAAAAAAAAAAAAAAAAAATGTTATATCTATAGTTGTCACAGAACAAGAATATGTGAATAACTCAGTTTTGACAAAAATGTCATATAGAACTTTATAATTCAAGGGGACGAGTTGGTCATGTGATCTCAACATGGCAGCCAACCATATAGTACAATAAAATAGCTAACAAAATGCAGCTGTCACAGGTGGCTGCTAACAATGAAGCTCACGACAAGAATAGTACAAGGAAACAGTCTTTATTCCAAAAATCCATGAGAAAACTCAGGCAAACAAATATCACAATCACTTAACACTGACCACACTGAACAATGAACTCAGGAAACACGGGGCTTGAATAACAAGAAGAACTAATGAGATAAATAACAGAACAGGTGAACAGATCAGTATGAGGGAAGAAACTAGGAAACCAGATCCAGTTTATGTGTGACTTATAAATGTAAAGATCATTACAACAGCATAAATATGAATGTGATATTTACTTTAATAGGATCACAAAGTAGACTGACAGACAGATAATATACACTATAAAAATGAAATATAGAAGTGAAGGATAAAGATAAGGGATAAAGGGATAAAAATAATAAAACATTTATGTTGTTGAAATTTTATATTCCTATGTATTATAGAATGCAATATATTATAGTATACAGTAAAATAAAAGAGAGCCTGTCTACAATATCTTTTTTAACTTCAGATGAATTTCACTTTTTAGATTCTGTCTGTATTCTGTCCAATATTAAAGGGATAGTTCACCCAAAAATGAAAATTTGACGTTTATCTGCTTACCCCTAAGGCATCCAAGATGTAGGTGACTTTGTTTCTTCAGTAGAACACAAATGAGGATTTTTAACTCCAACTGTTGCGGTCTGTCAGTCGTATAATGCATGTCAATGGGAACACAATCTATAAGAGTCAAAAAACATGCACAGACAAATCCAAATTAAACCCTGCGGCTCGTGATGACACATTGATGTCCTAAGTGATGAAATGATCGGTTTGTGTGAGAAACTGAACAGTTATATAATTTTTTAACTCTATTACACCACTATGTCCAATTGCCTTGAGCGCACGGCATCCGGTGCGTGAGGTGTGTACGTGCTCTGGCGTAGTTTAAAGGATTACTCCACTTTCAAATAAAATTTTCCTGATAATTTACACACCCCCATGTCATCCAAGATGTTCATGTCTTTATTTCTTCGGTCGAAAAGAAATGAAGGTTTTTGATGAAAACACTCCAGGATTATTCTCCTTATAGTGGATTTCAATGGTCTCTCCAAACGGTTGAGGGTCAAAATTACAGTTTCAGTGCAGCTTCAAAGGGCTTTAAACGATACCAGACGAGGAATAAGGGTCTCATCTAGCGAAACAATCGGTCATTTTCTAAAAAAATACAAATGTATGCTTTATAAACACAAATGATCGCCTTGCATGTGCTTCCGCTTTCCGTTTTCTTCAAAAAAGCTTGTGCAAGGCGATCATTTGTGTTTATAAAGCATACATTTGTATTTTTTTAGAAAATGACCGATCGTTTCGCTAGATGAGACCCTTATTCCTCGTCTGGTATCGTTTAAAGCCCTTTGAAGCTACACTAAATCTGTAATTTTGACCTTCAACTGTTTGGAGGCCATTGAAGTCCACTATAAGGAGAATAATCCTGGAATGTTTTCATCAAAAACCTTAATTTCTTTTCGACCGAAGAAAGAAAGACATGAACATCTTGGAGGATTTAAGATTTAGGATTTAAGATTCCAACATCAATATTTCAAAAATGTTTTACAATAAAAAATGTTACAGTAACAGTAATTTATTAATTTATGTCAGGAGTGCACATCAATCATGCTGAATCTAACTGATATTTATGTTGACATAAAAAGAGAACACATTCCTATTCAGTTGCACCTGCTTCCATTTATTTACGGTCACAAGAATGCACAAAACAACTTCATTAAGGCTTTTAAGTCCAAAGTCTTACACATTTAGAAATATATTGATAACATACCCTATGTTTGCATACATTTTCTGAGCATGTTTCTGAGGATGTTTGAGCGATCTCTCCATCTCACTATACTGTTTTCAGCCAGAGCAACTGAGGGAGCTCATGAGAAGAAAACAGGAGTTATGAGTTATACGAGTTAACCGGAGTGTGTGAATCTGTGAAAGATGTGCGTAAGCATTTGTCCCTATCAACAAAGGCACAGGGAAAAGACAGATAAAACATTAAACCAAATAAATACACGATTATAATCATATAAGAATTGTATACGTTCCTCAAGCAGTCTCTGGTATTTTCCATAAATGTGTGTATTTATTATCGCAATGGTTAACATAAGTAGCCTTTAGCATCGCATATATGACAATGGAAACTTGACTGGCTCTGGCACGCACGACACCAGTAGGAGTAAAATATCACATCATAAGGCTTTGGTGCTAGCATCATTGACAGGTGAAGAACAGACAGTGGGTTATTCATGTATTGCAGGGCCAGGATGCTCTTGTAGTCATGCAGCAGCACTTTTGTGGAAGGTCAGTAAAGTAAAGGACAATTAAGGGCACGTAAACTGTTTATTGTATTGTGATATTATTAACTAATAAATGTACTAGACTGAAATGTTGTCCCTGAGCGCCATAACGACATCTATCATAAAGGTTTGCAACTTTACAAAGTAAACAATGATCCGAAAAACACTTAGCCTCTTTGCTAATTAGCACACAAAATACCATTAGTATGCTACTTCCGCCGCCTTACCGGAAGTTGTACCCATGTTCTTTTTTACAGTCTGTCTCATAGAAAACAGTCATATATGACACATTAATGATGACTTTTGTATATATTATATAATAATAAGATTCAAAATGTGTACATCCTACCTACAGTAATTGCATGCTAGCATTTGGCCAAACCGTGCAAGCTAGCCTATTATGTAAAGTGTTATGAGCAAGCTAGCTATTGAAAACATACATAACTGCAACAACCACGTAGGTAATTTTATTTTTTATTTATCCCATATTTTACCAGGAATAATCCCATTGAGATAAAAATCTCTTCTACCAGGGAGTCCTGGCCAAAATGGCAGCACACAAAGTTTCACAAAANATAAATAAATTAAAAAATAAAAATCTCGGAACTAACAAAAATATGTAAATGTTAAGAAAAACAAGAACAAGATTCTTTCATGTAAGACACCAAAAGGTTTTTAAAAATATTTAAAGATGGGAGCACGTCTAGCCTCAAAGTATTCTGCATTTCATTCCACAATCTAGGCGCATAACAAGAAAAAGCAGTTTTACCAAACTCAGAGTATGATCTAGGCACAGTTAAAAGTAATTTAAAGGACGATCTAGTTTTATAACTACCAGAACAATAAGATAAGAGACTACAGATATACAAAGAAAGTTTACCTATTAGAGCTTTGGCAATAAACATCAACATATGCATTTTTCTCCTCTGATACAAGGAGGGCCAGCCAACCAAGTCAAACAAAGTGCAATGATGAGTACGTGTAGGAGCATTAGTCACAAATCGTATTGCAGCATGATATATACAATCTAATTTTTTTTAGTGTAGATATAAAATTTATTTATATTAAAGAGATAGACATTGACTGTACCAGTGTATCTGATTCTATGCATCAAAATAATACATCATATTGAACTATTCGTTGCATCACGGTGATGGCTAGCAGTGTGCACCTGGTGGTCTGGTAGTGGGGTAGATTGTAACAAAGGCACACCATGTATTACATCAACTTATAAGGGCTGTGATATTCTTACTCTTGGTAAAAAATTCAGTGAGTTGCAGATGCTGAAGCAAAAAGTGTTACAACAATAAGAGACTCACTGTGCAGAGTAGACAGCTTTGTTGATTATAATATGATTACTTAAATCATATTTACTTTATATAATTACTTTGTGAGATTGCGATGAACTGAGATGAATGACTGCCTTCAAGTGATTATAGGTGTCTTCGTGCACTTTATAGGCTGTATAATCCATTCAGAATTTGAATAAATGTTTTGTTTTTCATGCTGCTATAGGGACCAACGGCCGTGTACATACTGCAAAGTTTCGGTAGGACATTCACATACAAATGCAGGATTCCCATTGCAGTGATTGACATAGTAATAACCATAGCAATGGACGGGAC
>RJVU01049603.1:1014077-1110560 GCA_003731715.1 Anabarilius grahami
CTCAGGTGTTATGAGAGCCCAGGTTGCTCTGATAGTGGCCTTCAGCTCTTCTGCATTGTTGGGTCTGGCATATCGCATCTTCCTCTTCACAATACCCCATAGATTTTCTATGGGGTTAAGGTCTGGCGAGTTTGCTGGCCAATTAAGAACAGGGATACCATGGTCCTTAAACCAGGTACTGGTAGCTTTGGCACTGTGTGCAGGTGCCAAGTCCTGTTGGAAAATGAAATATGCATCTCCATAAAGTTGGTCAGCACCAGGAAGTGCTCTAAAACTTCCTGGTATACGGCTGCGTTTACCTTGGACCTCATAAAACACAGTGGACCAACACCAGCAGATGACATGGCACCCCAAACCATCACTGACTGTGGAAACTTTACACTGGATCTCAAGCAACTTGGATTGTGTGCCTCTCCTCTCTTCCTCCAGACTCTGGGACCCTGATTTCTAAAGGAAATGCAAAATTTACTTTCATTAGAGAACATAACTTTGGACCACTCAGCAGCAGTCCAGTCCTTTTTGTCTTTAGCCCAGGCGAGACGCTTCTGATGCTATCTGTTGTTCAAGAGTGGCTTGACACAAGGAATGCGACAGCTGAAACCCATGTTTTGCGTACGTCTGTACGTAGTGGTCCTCTCCAGGGTGCGGTTATCCCTATTGCTTGTACACTTTTTTCTACCACATCTTTTCCTTCCCTTCGCCTCTCTATTAATGTGCTTGGACACAGAGCTCTGTAAACTAGAGCCCTGCATTTCTGCCTGAGCCCGACGGGCCCCGACTTATTTACGGCCCACGGGCCGGGCTTCGGGCCGATTTTCACGTCATAGCTCAGAGGCGGGCTGGGCCTCGGGCCTGTTTTTGGCTTCTCCTACTTTTAATACTTTGGACATCCATTAATTAAAATAAACCATGAGAAGTTGATGGTAAAACAAACACATGCATAGATATAGTGCTGTGCTGGTGGAAACATGATGAGACCATAGCTGCGTCTCATTTCTGAGGCTGCGTGCGAGCGTCCTCATGTTTAGTGTAGCAGAGACTGCACCTTCAGCGCAGCAGCTGGAAGAGTGAGAATTGGATTAAAATTAGGGATGTTCATTTCGGTGTGACCCATTAAAAATACCAAAATGTTATTTTCAAGGCTTTAGTTTTATACATGTGCAAATACGGCATATAAAACAACAGAATAGGAGTATTCACACATCACGTACCCGCAGCGCTTGAATGGAGAAATCGCGCCGGCGCCTTGTGCGCATACACAACATAGCCTATCAGTTCTCACATTTTTAACTTGACATCACAGCCTGTTTATTATCAAAATAAAATACAGTCTATCAAAGTTACACTGGTCAATGTATATAGGCTAGTCTGTACAATCTGTGGCGTTCAACCCTATACTATCGACTCACTTAAAAAGCACATGTGAAGGATGTTTTGTTGGAACGCGAGCGAAGTACAAAGCCTATAATTTACATAATAAATAATAGTTTAGCATTCAAATACTTCACGAATATGGAAACATTTGGATTTGTGCCGAATTGGAGAGGTAGGCGACATGTTCTTTTATTTTTCATTATGGTTCTGTTCTGAATAGGCTACCGTTTATAGGATATGTTGTCTATAGCTATATGTTTATTGTTTGTTTTCTTTTTAAACCGTCTAACCGATAGTATTAATTGGTCAAACTTCTTGGTTAACAGTTAACTAGTCAATTATGAGCATCCCTAATTGAAACTTTCCAATGCGGATGCTGTACTTTTTCTCTCACGATTCTCTTTCTCTATGAGAGTGTTCTTCTCGCTTTTCATTTGAAAATAAAATGACCATGTTCAGTGGTGAAGCTTTGATTTTGATGCACAGCTGTGGTGTAAGGTAAGACAACCTGTAAGTTTGTTTTTAAGCTAGTTTTGTTTTTTGTTTTTTTTCCGCACGCTGTTATGAGCAGCAGAGCAGCCTGCCTCAGCTTGAAAAAAGTTGCTTTTTACTGTGGTAGTGCTAATAAAAGTTTAAACTAACATTGAAGTGAAGTGAAGTGAAGTAAAGTGACATGTGGCCAAGTATGGTGACCCATACTCGGAATTTGTGCTCTGCATTTAACCCATCCAAGTGCACACACACAGCAGTGAACACACACTCCGTGAACACACACCCGGAGCAGTGGGCAGCCATTGCTGAGGCGCCCGGGGAGCAGTTGGGGGTACGGTGCCTTGCTCAAGGGTCTCACCTCAGTCGTGGTATTGAAGGTGGGGAGAGCGCTGGACATTCACTCCCCTCACCGACAATCCCTGCCGGACCTGAGACTTGAACCCATGACCTTTGGGTTACAAGTCCGACTCTCTATCCATTAGGCCACGACTGCCCCCATTGTGATATGTTTATATTAGTGTTTTATATCTATGGCTTTTATTGAACAAGTGTTGATTTGAGAGTCTAAATCGATCAAACGTGCTCAACTCACAGTCGGCCGCTGCGGTCGTCACTTTAAGAAACAAACTTTGATTTAATAAACAAAGAAGTGCTCCAAACATTTTTCTAAATTAACTTAATAAAGAAACGAAAAGGATTACAACTACTTTGCAATTAAAAACAAAACTGAACATTTTAATGGCTGCTACAAAGGCTGCGTTATGGAGAGGATTTAAAAAAAACAAAAAAAAAACAGGCTCCAGTTGTGCTCGGGCCGGAAATTCTGACAAGCTGACGGACACGGGCCGGGCTAAGGCCTGAGCGTCTCGGGCCAGGGCCGGGCTAGGGCCAAGATTTGTGGCCCGTGCAGGGCTCTACTGTGAACAGCCAGCCTCTTTTGCAATGACCTTTTGTGTCTTGCCCTCCTTGTGCAAGGTGTCAATGGTCGTCTTTTGGACAACTGTCAAGGCAGCAGTCTTCCCCATGATTGTGTAGCCTACAGAACTAGACTGAGAGACCATTTAAAGGCCTTTGCAGGTGTTTTGAGTTAATTAGCTGATTAGAGTGTGGCACCAGGTTTCTTCAATATTGAACCTTTTCACAATATTCTAATTTTCTGAGATACTGAATTAGGGATTGTCCTTAGTTGTCAGTTATAATAATCAAAATTAAAAGAAATAAACATTTGAAATAATCAGTCTGTGTGTAATGAATGAATATAATATACAAGTTTCACTTTTTGAATGGAATTAGTGAAATAAATCAACTTTTTGATGATATTCTAATTATATGACCAGCACCTGTGTATATATATATATGGCAGAGTGGCCCGACGGAAGCCTCTCCTCAGTGCAAGAAACATGAAAGCCCGCATGGAGTTTGCTAAAAACACCTGAAGGACTCCAAGATGGTGTCTTGTCCTCCACTCTGCCATAAAGCCCCGACTGGTGGAGGGCTGCAGTGATGGTTGACTTTCTACAACTTTCTCCCATCTCCCGACTGCATCTCTGGAGCTCAGCCACAGTGATCTTTGGGTTCTTCTTTACCTCTCTCACCAAGGCTCTTCTCCCCCGATAGCTCAGTTTGGCCGGACGGCCAGCTCTAGGAAGGGTTCTGGTCATCCCAAACGTCTTCCATTTAAGGATTATGGAGGCCACTGTGCTCTTAGGAACCTTAAGTGCAGCAGATATTTTTTTGTAACCTTAGCCAGATCTGTGCCATGCCACAATTCTGTCTCTGAGCTCTTCAGGCAGTTCCTTTGACCTCACGATTCTCATTTGCTCTGACATGCACTGTGAGCTGTAAGGTCTTATATAGACAGGTGTGTGGCTTTCCTAAT
Organism: Anabarilius grahami; assembly: GCA_003731715.1. Lineage (NCBI taxonomy): Eukaryota > Metazoa > Chordata > Actinopteri > Cypriniformes > Xenocyprididae > Anabarilius > Anabarilius grahami. The sequence goes on from RJVU01049603.1 coordinate 1,017,823, forward strand.
CAAGTCCAATCAGTGTAATCAAACAAAGCTGGACTCAAATGAAGGTTGTAGAACCATCTCAAGGATGATCAGAAGAAATGGACAGCACCTGAGTTAAATATATGAGTGTCACAGCAAAGGGTCTGAATACTTAGGACCATGTGATATTTCAGTTTTTCTTTTTTAATAAATCTGCAAAAATGTCAACAATTCTGTGTTTTTCTGTCAATATGGGGTGCTGTGTGTACATTAATGAAAAAAAAAATTAACCTAAAATGATTTTAGCAAATGGCTGCAATATAACAAAGAGTGAAAAATTTAAGGGGGTCTGAATACTTTCCGTACCCACTGTATATACATATATATATATATATATATGTGTGCCATACACACACATATGCATACAGTAATTTTCCATAATTAAACCATAGTTTGTAACTAATTCTACATACGATCTATGAAATTACTCATAAATAAGGCTGCTGTAATACAAATATGCAAGTGTTTTTTATTACTTTTTGTTTGCAAAAAAGTCAAAAACAGTTTAGTAATAGTTTTAAAACATTATTGCAGCAGTATACTGTCATGATCACTAGTGGGAGTGCCCTGTATCAGCCACTAGAGGGCCCTCCAACCCGGACTCTTGTTTTCACACTTGGACTTCATTTCCCAGAACTCACTTCCCGGACTCATTATCCCGTTTCATTGCACCCAGCTGTTTTGTATTATGTTATTAGTGTCTGTCTATTTATACCCTGTTTGTTTCTGCTCTTGTTATTGTGGTTTCATTTCATGTCACCGGCTTCTGTTTTGTTTTCTTTGTTTTCTGTTTTGACTGCTCTGTGGATTTTGACCCTTGCCTGTCTTTGACCCTTGCCTTGCCTGTTGGATTACCCCATTAAAGCTGCATTTGGATCTTACCTTCTTGTCTCTGTGCCATTACGTGACAAAAACCTCAATCACCACTAGATCCAGCAGCATGAGCTTCAGGATTCTTCCGCCAGCCACTAGGTGGGAGTGTATGGCTCTACTTTGGGCAATAATGGCCCTACGACAAGGGGAATGGGAGGTAGGGTGTTTTGCCCAGTATTTCTGGACAATGGCGGTAGGGCTAAAATATAATGACTCTGCTCTTAAGGAGATTTTTAATGAATGTCTTAAGGTCTCTCTGCCTCAATGGGAGTTGGATTTTTGGGACTTTGTTAATTATCTCTCCCGGAGAAGTCGTTGGGCAATACCTACTCAGCCAGAGCCCGCTCCAGCCCGAGAGTCCGCTCCAGCCCGTGAATCCGCTCCAGAGCCCGCTGCAGCCCGTGAATCCGCTCCAGAGGCCACAGAGGAGGTGGGCACTGAGTCTCCGCTTCATCCACGTAAAAGGAGGAGGAGGAGAAGGAAGACTTCCTCCATCTCTCAAGGCCTGGAGGCCTTCCCAGAGCCCGCTCCAGCCCGTGAGCCCGCTCCGGCGCCTACAGAGGAGGTAGGCACAGAGCCACCGTCTCACCCACGTAAGAAGAGGAAGAAGAGGAGAAAGGCTTCTTCCGTCCCTCAAGGCCCGGAGGCCTTCCCAGAGCCCGCTGTAGGTCCGGAGGCCTTCCCAGAGCCCGTGGTGGGCCCGGAGACCACCCCAGAGGTCGTTCTTTGGCCACCTAAGCACCCTGCCCTGCCAGCGCCGTCCAAGCCTTCTGCCCTGCCGCCGCCGTCCAGGCCGTCTGACCCGCTGAAGCCCTCCTGATCAGTTCCTCCAGCACCGCCCTGGCACTCAGCCAGGACTGCAGACCTGCTGGAACCCACCTGGTCAGTTCCGCCAGCGCCGCCCTGGCAGTCAGCCAGGACCCCAGACCTGCTGCCACACGCTTGGTCAGTTCCTCCAGCACCGCCCTGGCACTCAGCCAGGACTTCGACCCCACTAGAGCCTCCATGGTCTGTTCCCCCGGCTCCCCCCTGGCCTTCAGTTGGGGACTCTGGACCTGGCCCACCATCCCTCCCCCTGGTCCTCCTCCAGCAGCAAATACAGCAGACAATATAATCATGGCAGGCGCGGACGCGGGCGCGATCACTGGCGCGTAAACTGGAGCGCGACTTATAGGCTAAATGAACCGAAACTCAGTGGCTGCTTGCCTCACATACATGAGAAATATATCTATAGAAAGCTTGAAATATCTAAAAACGAAATGAAATAGGCTGCTCTGATTACGTAGCCTAATCCGAATGAAATGTGCATTTTCTCTTTAAGCACAGATGATGAGAGTCTGCAATGTCAACTTCATCTTCGCAGCCGACACTGATTCAGAAAACATATTATTAATAAACAATTAAAATGTCAGCCAAAATTAATTAATAAAAAAAAGTAACGGACAACGCACCATATGGTAACGGTAACGGAGTTAATTTATTTAAAAAGTGATGCGTTACAGTATTAGTTACTGTCAAAAGTAACTGCGTTACAGTAATGCATTACTAGTAACGCGTTACTGCCCAACACTGTTAAACACACACTTCAGGATTACTAGAAACTTCCAGGCAGGTGTTAGGGAGCTACACTCTGACAGGACAGGCTCTCCAGGAGTTTGACACATGTGCTTTGAACTGAACAGCTGCTTTCTTTAAGTTTTCTACTCTACTTATGTCATAGTTCCCTTTTCTCCCGGACTCCATTTCCCAAGATCCTCCTGTCTCCACACCTGCACTCACTTCCCTCGTCATCTCCCCATCAGCACTCATCACCTGCACCTGGACTTGATCATTAGCACTCCCTTTATCATGGACTCACTCCCTGTCCGTTCTATTGTTAGCATACTGTGTGTTTGTGTTGTATTTCTGCTCCTACGTTATGTAAAGACCCTTACTTTGTGGATTACCGTGTATTGCCTCATCTCTGCAGCACCACACGTAACAGAAGAACGGACCTAAACTGACTGGTAATCCACAAGTTTAGTATGGGTATCTTCATTGTCCCCGTGCCCTCAAAAGAATGCCAGCTCAAGCTCACTGTGGAGGACCGGCTCTGGACTGCCAGACAGGACAGCCGCCCGCTGGAGAAATACGTGGAGGAATTTGCTGAGCTATCTTTTAAGGTAAACTGGCCAGATGCAATTTTGAATTCTTGCTTTCTGAGGGGTCTGGACGAGGATACAATCCGCTCCAGTGGGTGTGCACCAGAGCTCCAGCCTAATACAATGCCCAAGCCATCCAAAAGAAGAGCCAACAAGAGGTCCAGACGGGCAAAGAGACCAGCCCTCGCCGAGCCCGCTCCTGCCTTCGCCGAGCCCGCTCCTGCCTTCGCCGAGCCCGCTCCTGCCTTCGCCGAGCCCGCTCCTGCCTTCGCCGAGCCCGCTCCTGCCTTCGCCGAGCCCGCTCCTGCCTTCGCCGAGCCCGCTCCTGCCTTCGCCGAGCCCGCTCCTGCCTTCGCCGAGCCCGCTCCTGCCTTCGCCGAGCCCGCTCCTGCCNCGAGCCCGCTCCTGTCTTCGCCGAGCCCGCTCCTGTCTTCGCCGAGCCCGCTCCTGTCTTCGCCGAGCCCGCTCCTGTCTTCGCCGAGCCCGCTCCTGCCTGCCTTCCAGTTCCAGCCCACAGGTCCCTTCTTACCACCTGGGACTTCCCCAAGAAAATTTTGTACCCGTGGGTGGGGAAATCCTGGGTAAAGTCCTTACTTTGTGGATTACCATGGGTTTATCATGGACCGGGATCTGTTGGAAGAAAATCAAACAACTTCAGAAATGAAACTAGACTACTCTTTTAATAAATTTAGCAATTAAAATATCGGAATAGTTGGAATTTGCACAGAGCATATTTGAGGTGGGAGATTGCAAGAGAAATAGTGAGAGAATGCCGTGTGAGTATCTATGTATGTATGTATGTATGTATGCTTTTTTTTTTCTTTTTTTTTCTCTACGTTTTGGCCTTAACATCTCAGTGTGAGAGGGTTTGTTGTGAGAAAAGTGAGCTTTTTAAAGACACTCTCCCATGAGAGAGAAAAAAAAAATAAAATTTGAAAAAGCTCTTTGTGTTGTAGTGTGGACTGTGAAAATGGAGGTATTTAAAAAGATGTCAAGCTTAGTCATGTGACACATTGTACCAATAAAAATCTAATGTTGTGAGTAATTCCTTACAAAAGTAATCCATTACAGTAACGTATTACAGCAAAAAGTAACACAGTAGTGTAAGACATTACTAATCAATTTTCAGTAATATTTTACTTGGTACATGTTCAGTAACGTTTGCATTACAACACACTTTTAGTCCAAAATTTAATTGTAAACAAAAAACGGCAAGACTGCGAGACATTAAAGGATTAGTCCACTTTCTAATAAAAATGTCCTGATGTTTTACTCCCCCATGTCATCCAAGATGTTAATTTCCTTCCTTACTTCAGTCGAAAAGAAATTAAGGTTTTTGATGATAAACATTCCAGGGTTATTCTCCTTGTAGTGGATTTCAATTGGCCCCAAACGGTTGAAGGTCAAAATTAGAGTTTCAGTGCAGCTTCAAAGGGCTTTATGTGATCCCAGACGAGGAATAAGGGTCTTATCTAGCAAAAAGATCGGTTATTTTCTTTAAAAAAAATAATGCATATGCTTTAGACACAAATGATCGCGTCACAAGTGCTTCCACCAGACCGCGATTCCATATTCTTCAAAAAGCTTACACTGAATGTCCTACACCTTCCCTATTAAACTTACGGAAAAAAACAGAACTGGCGCCGTGTTCGTTCCGTAAGTTAGGGAAGGTGTAGGACATTCAGCTTAAGCTTTTTGAAGAATATGAATGATCGTTTCGCTAGATAAAGCCCCTTGAAGCTGCACTGAAACTGAACTGAAACAGAAACTTTTGACCTTCAACCGTTTGGGGCCAATCGAAGTCCACAATAAGGACAAGGACATTTCATTTATCTCCCTCTCGCTGGTGTAACTTTGTATTGTGTGACGTAGTCCAGTGAAGGCATGTTTAGGGCAGGTTTTACAGGAGTGCCGTGAGGCTGCTGGCCCGACATTGGAAACGCGGCATGATTTCGGCCTCTGTGCTCACGCTGGCCAGTGGAAAAGCGGCTAATGGGTTAAGATGGCAGAAGAAGACAGTACATTCGCGAGATTGGACGTATGCGCATTACTTCGCATTTGTCATATAATCACTTTATACCTCTACCATACTTTTACAGACTTGGATCGTTTGTGATTCTATCTGTCATCCTTTCTTGCATTGTCTTGAGCCTTCACTTTGCCAATTATAAGCTATATTGTTAATATCCTGGATAGCCCACAGTCATTATGTTACATCATATCGCCCTCTACTGGATGTAAAATGCTATGCAGTATATTTTGTCATTTTAGAATGTTAAGTTCTACTTATGTAGTTATTTTGGTGAAAGTAACTCAAAAGTAATACCGGAGTTATGTAACACATTACAATTCTGAGACAGTAATATTGTAAGGTAGAATTACGTTTAAATAACAGTAACAAGTAATCTATAATGTATTACAGTTTGGAAGTAACTTGCACAACACTGTAAATATCTATGTTTATACCAGTATGCACCTGCTATGTGCTCTTCACTTTGTTGATTAAGATAAATGTTATTGTACAATCTTCATATTACATTCTTGCAAAGATGGCAGAAAATGTACCCTCAATTGCTGTCCAGGGTCAAAACATGACAGTGATCAGTGCTGGTCCTATACACAAAGTACGTAAGTTGTGTAGTGCCCCTGAACCACCAGGGGGCCCCCTTGTTCTCAGTGATTTAATGATTTAATGTCTAGGGGTGTGTGATTAATAGAGTTTTCATTTTGTTTTTGGCTTCCAACGATTATGACAACACAATGCCGCATTCCGTTCCTTTCTTTTCAAGCGGTGCACTGTCGCATTTCCTACATTACATCCAAATCAGTTAAATCACGTAATGTGACTGTAGTGATATATTGGCTGAATCCCAAATGGCACCCTAAACCCTCAAGGTCTTCCTCTGAGTCCGCACTTTTGTGACATTGTGACACTGTCACATAAGACATGTGTTTTATCCTCTCAATATATATAACATGATGGTTTTATGTGTATTTGAGTTTTAATTGGGTTACATGTTGTCATAGCCATTTTATTCCTCTTATTTTAATGTGTGTATGTCTTTAAATGTGTATGGGTCTGCCTGTCAAGTGACTGATCACATGACAGAAATCAGGAAGTAGACCAGTATAAAGGAGGCAGCATGGCAAACAATCACTCCCTCATTACAAACGTGGTCACATGCTAGCTGGACTGTGGAGTTTAATTTTATGTACTTACCTTTCCAGCAAATCACATTACTTTTCATTGGATTAACACTTCCTTGGACTTTGTATATACACCGGTGGATACTTTCACATTGGGATTTACATCACGCTAGGATTCTTATGGACTGTTTTATGGTATAGTGCAAACGGACTCCAAACTTTTAACAGCCTAAGTTATTCTAGTTTTATTGTATTGTTTTAAGTTCCTTGTGAATGTTGTAAATACACTATTTATTCATTTCTGTTGTCTGTCTCATCTTTTTAAACACTCATAACATCTCGCACAGTTTAATCTGACCCCATTTTAATCAATGTAAAATCAACCGATAGGGCCGATCGTTACACCATAATGCCGCTTTGACTGCTGGGTAAAGTCCTCTGCATAGCTTGCAGACTTGCGGGCTCAGCTGAAGTGCGCATCGAGCGAGTTTCACTTATACACAGTCAATTATGTCTTACGTGAACATAAACAGTTGGGAAGGTAAATGAGAGAATAATTTACTAACCTTAATATATGTGTATATTTAATACATTCGGTGAAGACTATGCAGTGTTTTATTTTTACATTTGTGACCAGTCACGGAAAGTAGGGACACAAGTCGGTTCTGGGGCATTTTGAGTTATTCACAGATTCTAAAATTGTAGTCTCAAAGCTTTCCAACGATGTGTAACACAGTAAAATCTGATCATATTTGGAGAAGTTGTGGCCATTTGAAGGTAGGCACTCAAAAAAGCTCAAAGGGCAGAAAATGACCTCTAAATTTGCAGTTCTCGCCTGTTCTCACCTGCTGGGAGTGACAAAAGGGCTCATTTACATCTCATTTAGATAAAGCTGCATGGTTGCATAGCAACCACAGACGCAACGGGAAAAATCGGACCACATATTATTAATAATAAAGGATAATGTGCATTGTAAATGTCAGTAATTTATCTTTTTTGACATTAGGACTTTTTGAACAGGATTCTGTGATAACCGTATAGTCCTGGTTTAGACCTCAGTTAGTGGTTAGACCTGGTTTGAGTCAAAGGATTTAAAAAATCCTGTACATTAAACTCTTCAATAAATACTTTTACTTTTGACTTATAACGCACATTTTACGGCTACGGATACTTTATACTTTTACTTACGTAGGAATTTAATCTGATACATTTACTATTACATTAGTAAATCCTTGTTAAGAATATTAAATAGTAACTGGCTAAAATTATTAGCGTCACATTCAATTCAAGAATAGTAGGCTAAGGTTTACATCAGCTAAGTCATTCACACCAGTCAATTCAAGCAGTTGAAGCGTTATTCAAATTAATAGTAGATGCTAACATTACCATCTAAAAGCCCATTATAGTAATGGGGGTTTTTGGCAAGTGATACGATGCTAACGATTACAAATAAAACGACAGTCCTGAGCTTGCTAATAACAAAAGACACATGAGATAACGTGTAGCCTACGTGTTCATAGAATGAACACAAAACGACAAGCTCTGATGTTTATGGAAACTCACCCAATAAGAAACAGAAAAGATCTCGTTGCCTCCAATGAAATAAGTTGTTCGGGCACACTTTCTCTTTGTCGGGGTCTTCTTTGTGGATGTAACCATCTCCGAAGTTTGCACTACTATGCGTCTGATTGCCTCTAAATGTCCAATAATTCGCATGTCCTGCCACTCTTTTTTTTCCACAGCTAAAGAATCCAGCCATATGTTGTACTTCAAAACATTTTCGGTGTAACGGCCACGGTTCAGCTCGTCTGAAAAACGAAAATCACCAATTTTGAAAAAAAAAAACGCTTCTTTCTCAGTTTGCTCAATAGTTGTGATGCCGATTTGTGTCCCTGGTTTCCGTGACGGGTCACATTTGATTACATTATTCAATTTCTGTATAGTAGGCTTATTATAATTAGTAAGCTAACTTTTCCATTTGTATCTTTTTTATATTGTACTTGTCCTATTGTTTGTAATTTTATTTTTTATTGTATTACTTATATTTGACTGTTTCAACTCACTGTTGTTGGTTGCTATTTAATGCTCTAACTGTAGAAATGAAAATAGTAATTACCTTTTTGGTAACACTTTATAATAACGTTCAGTTATAAGCCACTTATAAATTATTAATGATGAACTAATCTTTTACAAAACATGACTATACCTTCATAAATGATTAATAAGTGATATACTAACATTTTATGAATGTTTTATTAATTTGGTTATAAGTCATTTATAAATTATTAGATAATGATGAACCAATCATTTACAAAACATGACTATACGTTCATAAATGATTAATAAGTGTTATGATTACTGTGTTATGCGAACGATTTACAAATGTGTTGTAAGTTATCTTAAAAAAAGTTTAAATCATGAAATAAATCAAACAGATCATTAGTAGATGGTTTATAAGTTATTAGTTGATACATTATTTATCACTTATAAAGTATCATTATCTCAATAAACAATTGTTAATCATGAACAAATGACGAACAAACCATTAGTAAATGATCAGTATATGATTTATTGATGAATTTGTAAACTGATCAGTGTTCAAAAGCACAAACATGCAGGTATGCTAAAGCACTATTTTTAAGAAGAGTAATTTATTTGTTTTGAATTGGATAAACATTTATAAATGCCTTACAGTCAGGTGATTCCTGTGGATTATATTAAATCCTTTCACTCATCAGCACAGACTTGTGATCTGTGAGTGTGTGGGATCTAGTGATAGTCAATCTCTGAACTGGTTTTACCTTCCACTGAAGCTCACATCAGGTGCACAGAGTTAAACACTCCATGTGTGTCAGAGAAGACTGCTGTCTATACCCTCACCAGTCAGCACTTACACTGCAGTGCACACTACAAAGTGTTCAACACCTGTTATAGATGATGTGTAAACACATGAATAAATAATTTACAAAGCTTTCTCCCCTATTCTAAAGTGTAAACTATTCATCACTTATAAATGTGTTGCATATCATTTGTGGACTTTTCTTTCCTGTTACAAATTATTTGTATATGTATACAAGTAATTTATAACACTTTCTGCATCCCCTATTCTAAAGTGTAAACTATTCATCACTTGTAATGTTACATATCATTTGCAGATCTTCCTGTTACATGATTCATCTCATTCCATCACTTTACCCAAGCCTAAACTTTACATTATAAAAAAAAAAAAATTAACACTCTGTCACCGTTATACCAACACTTAATCATTTAATTTTAATTTTGTTTTTAATGGAACAGCTCCTCACCATAACATAAAAATGCACCATAAACTGATCATGAACGTAGTCCATTATTTCGTGCATTTTATTAAGTCTTCAGAAGTCGTACGATACCACTGTGTGAGGAAACGATTCTTATTCCGTAATATAACAATTATACATTAATAATCGTACCCATCCGCCATTTCATTACTTTTAAAATTGGCGCTTTTAACAATACGACAGGTTTGCGGCAGTGACGTCAAACCTCGCTCCTTATTGGCTGTCACTTGTGATTTGCGACTACCATAGAGTGTTTGCGACATGCCGAATTTGAGTTGCTGTGTTGAGTTAGATTCAGCACGATGCTTAAAAGGATGGAAATGCAGATCAGGGAATGTTTGCAGCGATTAAACACTTTAATTTAATTCTGTAACTCACACAAAATTATGTTTTGCTGTCATTTCGCTGGTAATGTAGCACACACATCGTTTTGTCTGTTCTTTATACTGCTTTTTGTAATGTTTTAAATAAATTATTGTGACTGACATTTATCTGCCTGTTACATTTCGTATATTGTCAAAATGGTTATGCTTAAGGTTATAGGGTGGAATAGGGAGCTTAAAATTATTATTTTTATACAATAGTATACCAACTAAGATAACAGTCACTGTAAATATATGTATATTGCGTTTTTATTTTTGTGAAGTGGCTAAAAAGTGGTCATGTTAAGGTATAAGGGGTGAGTTAGGGGCTCAAAGATATCTATATAATAGTAAAATATATTTGCATACAAATATTATTATTTTATATAAATATATGTAATTTAAATATATAAGGGATTCGTATAGATTTTTATATCCTGTAACTGAAATGTATACTTTGCACATGGCAAATAAATGGTAAATTTACAAATTGCAGTTTGTACATAATTTATAAAGAAGATCCTGCAAATGCATTGTAACACATTTTTAAGTGATGAATAGTTTACACTTTAGAATAGGGGATGCAGAAAGTGTTATAAATGTATTGTACACAGCCAACATATCCATGTGGGCCCCACATGGGTTTTATCTGGACTATATGGGCATAGAATAATATTCTGAGTAATTTAGAGTTGGTCTGACAGTTTTAGGCCAAACAGTGTTGTAGTTTAAGGGATTTAAATGGGTTCAGTACTGTATATAAAAAACACCAGATTAATAATCTGGAAAATAAAACGTATAAAAAACACAAGATTATTAATCTGGAAAACAAGCCTTGTGTATCATAGAGAATAATATTCTGAGTAATTTAGAGTTGGTTTGACAGTTTTAGGCCAAACGGTGTTGTAGTTTAATGGATTTAAATGGGTTTAGTACTGTATATGAGAAATACAAGATTAATAATCTGGAAAATAAACCTTGTGCATCATAGAGAATAATATTTTGAGTTTTACAGTTTGTTTGACACTTGTAGGCCAAACGGTGTTGTAGTTTAATGGATATAAATGGGTTTAGTACTGTATATGAGAAATACCAGATTAATAATCTGGGATATAAGCCTTGTGCATAATAGAGAATAATATTCTGAGTAATTTACAGTTGGTTTGACAGTTTTGGGTCAAATGGTGTTGTAGTTTAATGGATTTAAATGGGTTTAGTACTGTATATGAGAAATACCAGATTAATAATCTGGAAAATAAAACGTATAAAAAATACCAGATTATTAATCTGGAAAATAAACCTTGTGCATCATAGAGAATAATATTCTGAGTAATTTACAGTTGGTTTCACAGTTTTAGGTCAAATGCTGTTGTAGTTTAATTGATTTAAATGGGTTTAGTACTGTATATGAGAAATACCAGATTAATAATCTGGAAAATAAGACGTATAAAAAAATACCAGATTATTAATCTGGAAAACAAGCCTTGTGCATCATAGAGAATAATATTCTGAGTAATTTAGAGTTGGTTTGATACTTTCAGGTCAAATGGTGTTATGGTTTAATGGATTTACAGTATTGTATACATTTAAATTTAAAAAGATTATTATAAAATATGTGAAATGCTAATTCCAAAAACAGAGCCTTGTGCAATAAAGGGGATATTTTTCTGAACATTTTACCATTAGTTTGATATCATAATGTCATATAGTTAAATTGTTTAATTGATTTATAGGGCTAATTATTATATGTTTTATTTAGTGAAATTAAGCCTTGTGCAATGCAAAGGACATTTGTTTATGCATGTCTGAGTTGGTTTGGGCTGAAAACGTGAAATGTGCTGAGAGTTTAATTGGGTATGAAACCGAATGTCTGACGAATGTCAAACTTTAAACTAACTTTACCGCCGTGCCCGACTGGAGGCCGTTTTTTTTCCTCTCCATAACGCAGCCTTTGTTGCAGCCATTAAAATGTTCCATTTTGTTTTTAATTGCAAAGTAGTTGTAATCCTTTTCTTTTCTTTATTAAGTTAATTTAGAAAAATGTTTGGAGCACTTCTTTGTTTATTAAATCAAAGCAATGTTTCTTAAAGTGACGACCGCAGCGGCCGACTGTGAGTTGAGCACGTTTGATCGATTTAGACTCTCAAATCAACACTTGTTCAATAAAAGCCATAGATATAAAACACTAATATAAACATATCACAATGTTAGTTTAAACGTTTATTAGCACTACCACAGTAAAAAGCAACTTTTTTACAAGCTGAGGCGGGCTGCTCTGCTGCTCGTAACAGCGTGCGGAAAACTAAAAAAACTAAAACAAAACTGACTTAAAAACTGTCTTACCTTACACCACAGCTATGCATCAAAAATGAAAGCTTCACCACTGAACATGGTCTTTTTTTTTTTTTTCAAATGAAAAATGAGACAACATGCTACAGCCAGAAGAACACTCTCATAGAGAAAGAGAGAAAGTGAATCGTGAGAGAAAAGCACGGCATCCGCATTGGAAAGTTTTAATTAGGGATTCTCATAATTGACTGGTTAACTGTTAACCATGAAGTTTTACCAATTAATATTATCGGTTAGACGGTTTAAAAAGAAAACAAACTATAAACATATAGCTATAGACAACAAATCCTATAAATGGTAGCCTATTCAGAACAGAACCATAACGAAAAATAAAAGAACATGTCGCCTACCTCTCCAATTCGGCACAAATCCAAATGTTTCCATATTCGTGGTTTGAATGCTAAACTATTATTTATTATGTAAATTATAGGCTTTGTAGGCCCTACATCGCTCCCGTTCCAACAATACATCCTTCACATGTGCTTTTTAAGTGAGTCGATAGTATAGGGCTGAACGCCACAGATTGTAGGCTATACAGACTAGCCTATATACATTGAGCAGTGTAACTTTGATTGACTGTATTTTATTTTGATAATAAACAGGCTGTGATGTCAAGTTATGCTTTCCTGTAGCTCAGTGGTTAGAGCATGGCACTAGCAATGCCAAGGTCATGGGTTCGATCCCAGGGATTGCACATATTCAAGATACAAATGTATAGTATAATGCAATGTAAGTCGCTTTGAATAAAAGCGTCAGCCAAATGCATAAATGTTAAAAAAAAATGTTAAATGTTAAAAATTTGAGAACTGATAGGCTATGTTGTGTATGTGCACAAGGCGCCAGCACGATTTCTCCATTCAAGCGCTGCGGGTACAATTTTTTGTGAAAACTCATATTCTGTTGTTTTATATGCCGTATTTGCACATGTATAAAACTAAAGCCTTAAAAATAACATTTTGGTATTTTTAATGGGTCACACCGAAATGAAAATCCCTAATTTTGATCCAATTCTCACTCTTCCAGCTGCTGCGCTGAAGGTGCAGTCTCTGCTACACTAAACATGAGGACGCTCGCACGCAGCCTCAGAAATGAGACGCAGCTATGGTTTCATCATGTTTCCGCCAGCACAGCACTATTTCTATGCATGTGTTTGTTTTACCATCATCAGCTTATCATGGTTTATTTTAATTAATGGATGTCCAAAGTATTAAAAGGAGGAGAAGCCTAAAACAGGCCCGAGGCTCAGCCCGCCTCTGAGCTATGACGTGAAAATCGTCCCGAAGCCCAGCCCATGAGCCGTAAATAAGTCGGGGCCCGTCAGGCTCGGGCAGAAATGCAGGGCTCTAGTGAATTGGCCTTTACTTCACTTACCTTTCTTGGTAACACTTTACAATAAGGTTTCATTTGTTAACATTTTTAGTTAATGATAAACAATACTTCTAAGGCATTTATTAATTTTAGTTGGTTAATTTCTGCACCGACTAATACACTTTTAAAATCAAAAGTTGTATCTGTTAATGTTAGTTAATGCACTGTGAACTAACATGAACAAACAATAAAAAATTGAATTTTCATTAACTAACTTTAACAAAGATTAATAAATGCTGTAAAACTAATATTGCTCATAGTTAGTTCATGTTAGTTAATATAAACACTACAAAATTAATATTAGTTAATAAACGATTTATGTAAAGCTTATTCTTGCTTATAACTGAAACCACAGACAGTGCTCAGATATGAGAGCTGAGATCAAACCACCAGATGAAACCAGCAGTAGAAAAAAAGGAAGGGAGAGCAAGAAACAGGCAGAACGTGAAGAGAAATCAATCAAGACTGGAAACGCTCTTATGCCATGAGCACAACGCTAAATAAATCATGAATGTATCTAGGTAAGAGATGGCTGTTGTTTTTTCACTTGAAGTCATTACATGACATGAATCATTACATGAACTAATATTTAATACAGTCTAGAATGCATGAATGTTTTCAGCCTGATGATTCTGAGTTGTATTGGCATTGTGAGCTTTGTGACTTCTGGAAGCTGCTCAGCATTTATTCAGCAAAGATATTTTTCACTTATTTATACACTTAAATATTTTCAGCTGGATATCGGAATATTATCCATTTCACTGGAGGTGGGAACCTGACATACTGGAGATAAGGGTCAGATTGTCCATCTTCATCATCAGTAGTGCATGTGCGTGTCTTCCAGCTCTTGTTTGGTCTGTCAGCGATCTAATTCATCACAGAAAGAATGGATACCATATTTCAGCCTTCATCATCCTCCTCCTCCTCACTGACTTAGTAGAGCTTTTCTTGAGTCCCTACATACTGATAAAATATCTCTTAAATGAGATCCGGTTTACAGGTTGGACATGTAGGGTTTTGTTTTCTTTATGGCTTTTGTCAAGAGATTTTGGTCTCCTCTTAAACCAGCTGGTGGCGCTAGAGGGAATTCTCTCAGTGAGATTTCCACTGTATACTGCTTCTGTTTTCTCTTCACCTTGTTTCATAATTTTCCAGATACTCATGTTTCTCTGTATCATTATCGTTGACATTTTGTTTAAGCAGAAATATCATTTCTTTATTGATCTTTCTATGTTCATTGATTTATTAATCACATGGATAATATCTTGTTGCTCTTCATGTTTTGCTCATCGTCACTCTCACACATCCAGGAAACCAGATCATCATATTTTGGTTGTTTTCATATTCAATCTGCTGGTGATTTATCTGCCCTTAAATCTTTTCAGTTTCTGTTCATACTTTACTGCATATTTAGTAAAGCTTCTTCCAGTTTGGCATATTCCTTGGTTCTTAGTGAGTGTGAGATTGATTTCAGACCCTCTCCTGTGTGTGCTGGTCTGCAGGCAGAATCTCAGTATTCAGACATCACAAACACCTGAAGGGACTAGTTTTGTCTGAGGAGGTCTGATAAGATGGGCTGTTTGTGATGTAATGGTATTTTGACTATAAAATTAGATATGTTGAAATTGCTGTCAATCAATGAAACAAATTAACTAATTAATCACACATTTTTCTGTGATTAATCACACTAACATTAACTTATACATTTTTATTAGAATCTCCAAATTAATGTAGCCGAAGACATTGACATATTAAATATGTTTAAACTATTTGTAATATATAAGTACTATGATTGAAGGCCAGTTTGACCAATACCAATACTGACGCCTCTATTAAATGGATTTAAAATTCTCTGCAATCTTGCATTGAGAAATGTGCTTTTTGAATTGTTTGTCATTTATCTCATGAAATTTGGCGCAAAGTCACTTTTGGTGGATGCTCCTTTCATAACCAATCATAATACTCTCACCTTTTACCAATGCAGCTGGTTATTGTGAACTTTTTCAAAATGGTTTAACTTGGATATTGTATAATCCGTTCACTTTTTTATTTGTACTTTTATCAGTTAAATAAAGGTTGTAGAGAATTAATGAATCACAGATTCTTGGTTGTATTACGTTTTACAAAATGTAAACAATCTTCACATAAACCCATTATAATAAATTCCATTTAGCTGTGCCTTTTTATGTATTTGTGATTTCTCTGTCCTTGTCAGTCAGCTTTCTCTTTTTGAGTTTTGAGCTGTTAGTTCATCGATTTTTATTGATCCTCTCAATACAATGTAAGCATGGCATATCGTCGCTGCCCGATGAAACTCACGTATGTCCAAAACGGTTACTTTTCAGGAAGTAAAAAAAAAAACACTGTATTTCAAAAGCAGTTGAATGTAGCGTTGTCATACTTGGTACGGCATCTTTACATGTAACCATATTCTTGGCAGTGTAATGATATAATCCACATTTGACCAAAATTGTGTTTAAATGGACATACTGCATATTTTACAGTAACGGTGGTCGATACGCGTTCTTCCGATCATTAATTAGAATGGCCAAGTCGCGTTTCATATTGACAGATGAATACGCTCAGTTTATTAAATAGCCTACGTCTTAGTTTATTAAATACGCTTAGTTTATGTAATATTAATTATACATTTATTAAATGTCTCTTGCAAACTATGAAGGGAAAATGAATCAATACACTGACATGGTAATGCTAGACAGATACTTTGTTTGCACAGTCCAACCGTAATTTTGTCACTCCTAGACGTACGTCTGGCGTCAGGGGGGAAACGTTTACCTCGATAAAGGAAAGTCATTGTCTCACCAGGCTATGTTTATTTGGCAATGTATTGCAGAAAAGAAAAGTGAAAATGAAGATGCAGTTCCAGTAAACTCCAGTTACCAGTTCATGTTTATTCTTCAGGTGATTCAAGCAATACCAACTAATCAGACTCCTGACATTACAGGTGGAATTATAAAATAGCAACAGGCCTTAAAGGGATAGTTCACGTTCACCCACAAATTAAAATTCTGTCATAATTTACTCACCCTCAAGTTGTTTCAAACCTGTATAAATTTCTTTTTTCTGCTGAACACAAAAGAAGATATTTAAAAAAATGTCTGTAACCAAACAGTTGATGGACCCCACTAACTTCCATAGTAGGAAAAAAAATTACTATGGAAGTCAATGGGGTCCGTCAACTGTTTGGTTACATACATTTTTCAAAATATCTTTTCTTTTCAGAAAAAAGAAATTCATACAGGTTTTAGTCTTTAAGTCCTACTCCAAACTAATGTGAGGTGGAGGCTGTAGTATAGTCTAATCTGAGAAGAAGAAAAAGAAGAAGAATAATACTTACCCTCACTGGCAGCTATTTCGGAATGATTTTCTTTATCACTTTCCAGAGAATCTAACAACAATAAAGATAAAATGCATTTAGCACACTGAATAGCCTACAATGTTTGAATAATTCAGAACTGAGCTTGCATCAGTAGCTTTGACCAGCACAGTAACTATACATTTTGAATTCTCTGTGATTAAAGGGATAGTTCGCCCAAAAATGATATTTAAGCCATGATTTACTCACCCTCAAGATGCATCTTTTTTCAGACGAACACATTTTCAGTTATTTTAGAAAATGTCTTAGATCTTTCAGTGGTTATAATGTGAAGCAATGGGGTCCGGCTGCTTCAAGTCCGAAAATGTGCCTGCATCCTTCACAAAAATAATCCATCCGGCTCCAGGGGGATAAACGAAGGCCTTCTGAGGGTAATCCGTGCGGTTTTGTCATAAAAATATACATTTAAAACTTTATAAACGAAAATAACTGGCTTCCGGTGGCGGTCGGCGCGCGTTCATGGAGATGGATGCTGGCGTATAACGTAGGACGTAGCCCAGTTATTTTCGTTTATAAAGTTTTAAATGTATATTTTTACGACAAAACCGCAAGGATTACCCTCAGAAGGCCTTTGTTTATCCCCCTGGAGCCAGATGGATTACTTTTGTGAAGGATGCATGCACATTTTGGGACTTTGTGGACCCCATAACTTGACATTATAACCACTGAAAGATTGAAGACATTTTCTAAAATAACTGAAAGTGTGTTTGTCTGAAAAAAGATTGACATAATGCATCTCGAACGGCTTGAGGGTGAGTAAATCATGGCTTAAATATCATTTTTGGGTGAACTATCCCTTTAAAATGTTTTAATTTAGCCACATACAATTTGATGGGTTAGTACTTGGAAATGCAACAGCAGTTTCTTGGATCAAGGGAACCAAAATAACATGTGTGACAGGCTTTCATCTTAATGTGCAACACATCAATAGGCTTAAAAATGTGTGTGTTTGTCTTTAAGAACTGAGACTCCAACTGTCATGTGAGATATAAAAGGAGCCTAAGATGGAGGCCTGAAAACACTTAGGTCATCTAAACCGTTGCCTGGATTGCGAAGTACCTTACTTGTTAACACTTGCCACTCCATGACTTCATTCTTGCACTTACACTTTGGATTATTGCACATTGTGATGTATATACACGGGTGGACACATTGGACTATCAACACACAGAGCTTCCTATGGACTGTTTTATGGTATGGAATTGATAAACTCTATGCTTTTATCAGCCTAAGGACTCTTTATATATCTTGTGGTGTTTTAGTTCAGTGTTGGTGTAAATACATATCTGTTATTTTATATCTGCTGTTTTCTTGTCTTCATTTTTATACCCAACGTACAAGTATTTTAAACAATTCTCCTTTTAATTATATTTCCTCTTAGCCTGACGTGGTCATACTCAATTCTAGTCAGAATATGAGTCTGATACTGCTCCATTGGGCTTTGATTATGGGGGCGTATTTCAACCGATCCAGGAAAGACCTCAATTGGATAGACCTACAACCAATCAGAGTACAGAGTATTCATGAGTATATCATTGTTGTAAACTAATTCAACCCAAGCGCTCTTTGATGACGTGGCTGATTACGTTTCTGGTGATAATCTGTCAATCATCGCCCTGACAATGTGATTGGTCCGAACAGTTTCTGTTCGGGCATAATTACTCCTCTACGGATCGAGTCCAGACCGAACTCCCCGACCTAAAAATGTTGTGGGCGGGGCTAAATTCGGCTGGCATCCAGGCTAATTTCCTCTGCCAGTAAGGCTGAATGTTACACACTCAGGAAGACGTGTCATTTTTCATATTTTTTCAAAATAATTTTGTCTGTTCAATCAATCAATCAATCAATCAATCAATCAAAAATATGTTATATGTTTGCCCCTGTGAAAAATAAGTGCCCTCTTCAACTTGCAGATATTTCTAAACACACTTCAGGACACTTTTAAAAGTGCACTTTGTAGTAGTCAAAATTAACATTTTACTTTTAAAGTATTTCAAATCATGTTTTAATAAACGTTTGTCATGCTTTAAAGGAGTACACTTTTGATGTATTGACTAACACACTAAACCACATGTAAAGTATACTCGATTATAATTTTTGTGCATTATTATTAGTGTGTAAAGTTAATATATTTTAAATGTACTAAATGTGTAATCACAAATATATTTAAATGCATGACAAGTTTTAATAGAAACAACAAAGTATATTTTAGTTTACCATAAATGTTTGTCAGTAATTCAGCAGTAAACTTTAAAAACATTCTAACATAAACATATACTTCCATTTTAAACATAAATCCTATTTAAGTGGGTAAAAAGGACTCTAAATGTTAAGTCAGCATAATGAGTATACTTTTATTTATTAAACTGCTCTTTACTTGATTCTGATAGTAGAATTATATACTATACTTCTATAGTAGTGCAAGTGTTGTAACCTCTACAACACCCTAAAGACACTAAAGAAAGATACTTTTATTTCTCATTATATTTCAAATGCATCCTCCACACACACATGTATATATATCTTACATTTGACTATATTGTTTTTTTTTTTATATTTACAGTGTTGATTTAGTGTTTGCCACATTGTAAATATCTGAGCCACACCTGAGATTTATATTAATCTCTTGCCTCTTGTAAAAAGGGGCATAATACATCCCCTTTAAGATAATGTACAGGTAAGATTAAAATAGGCTAATTTATGTCCACGTAATTGTTGAGTAGCATTAAGTCCTGATCCCCCCCTTCCAGGGTTTATTTGGCAATAATGACAGGCTGATTGTATATTATCCCATACATATTAAACCACATACAGAGGCTACATACCTGTTCTCTTGTTTTTGTCTTTCCAATCATGCTAATGTAATGTAGGTGAAATTGCATGCATTGTCTCTGAAAGTTGCTAGATTTGAGCACTGAAATTCCACTGAATTGTTCATTTCAATATGCAGTTATAAAGGTACTGGCAAAAAAAAAAGCCTATCACAAGAGATCTATTAAGGAGGCATCAGGGGTGGCCAACCAGATTACAGTGAGGTGTGGTGCAACCATGTAGCTCCTCCATGCGTCTTCCAGTTCTGGGACTGATGTTAGAGTAATCTTTGAACATCTTGCAGTCTAAAAGCAGCCACTTTAGACCTAATGTCCATAAGACCTTCTTCATGTACCTGCACATACAAAACTTACTCATATAGCCAATGCTGTCCAGACTAGAAAAAAATTTAAAAATTTTGGATTCCTCCTATAAATTATTCTTGTGGATTCAATACATTTAATTTATAGGTTAGAGGTGGCAAGATTATTTATAACCAACACTCTTCCCCTATAGGATAGCTGAGGCAAAATCCAATTCAGTTTTGACAACCTGGCATTTTGCACCTTCCTTACACCTTTCTTTGATAGGTTTCAGAGCCCTATTTTTTTTTCTACTTAACATTTCCAAGGATAACTGGTAACTGTCATGATCCTGGCTGCTTCTCCTCTTTCTCTGTCTCCCTCTTGTGGTCACACACTCACGCACACACTTCCACTTCTCCGCTCATCATCGCTTTCAGCTGGTTCCCCTTTCATTCCCTTCTCCTCACCTGTCCCCTTTTTCCTCTTGATTGTCTCGGCTTCTTATTCCCTCTTCCTAGCCCTGTCTTGTTGTCGGATTATTCAATGACCTCTCGTGAGATACGTCTGTTCTCCTGTCCTGTCCTGTCTTTTTGTGGAAAGTGAAGTCAACTATTTCTGCTGTGAGTTATACTGCTTTTGGACTGTGTATTATCCAGCTGTGCCTGTTTGCAGAGTACCTGTTCTGTGCTCGCCCTTGGCTGTTCACCCTGACTGCTGCCTTCACTCTTTCTGACTGGCTGAGTGCATCTCGGGGTCCTGGCCTCTGTCCTCGTGGAAATTAATGAAGATTTTCTTTCGTCTGGCTGTTTCTGTTCTGGCTCTGGTTTATGCCTAGGATTTGTGTTCTTATAACTCAGAAGAGGACTTTTTACTTTGTTCAATAAAGACTGTTAACCGCATCCCGCCCTGGTTTTCCTTTGTTCATACCTAACAGAATAATCCGACCAGTGATGGACCAGGCGGGTGGTAACCCCCTTCATAATGCAGTTGAGCTCCAGGGTGCTCTGCTGGGTAAGCACGAGGAGGATTTATCCACCGCGAGACGTGCTGTTGATTCCCTGACCGCCCAGCTCTCGGATCTAACCCAGCAGTTCCATCATTACCGTCTTGAGACCACTGCTTCAGCTGGACAGCGCGACTCTTCTGAGCCACGTATAAACAACCCGCCGTGCTACTCTGGTGAGCCTTTGCAGTGCCGAGCCTTCCTCACCCAATGCAAGGTTGTTTTTTCCCTCCAGCCGTTCACCTGTGCCAGGGATCGATCTAAGGTGGCTTATGTGGTTTCTCTTCTCAATGGACGAGCTCGTGAGTGGGCAGCAGCGAACTGGGAGGTAGAGGCAGACTGCATCTTCAAGTTTCCCCTTTTTAAGGAGGAGATGATCCGAGTCTTTGACCGGTCTGCACACGGTCACGAAGCATCCCACCTCCTATCCACCTTGCGCCAGGGAAAGAGGTCAGTCACTGATTTTTCAGTTGAGTTCCGAACCCTGGCCACAACGAGTGGATGGAACGATCCGGCTCTCATCGCCCGCTTTCTCGAGGGCCTGAACGCTGAGATTAAGGATGAGGTCTTTGTCCGAGAGGTTCCTGACAGCTTTGATTCCCTTGTCGAGCTGGCTCTCCGCATCGAAGGACGCTTTGAGTTGCGACGAAGGGCTCGCAGAATGGAGGCTTCGCCACTTCCCGTTACCACGAAGACCCAGCTACCACTGTCATCTGCTGCTGATCCCGAGCCGATGCAGCTAGGGGGGCTTCGTATATCCACACAGGAACGCCAACGCAGGATTATGAATCGCCTTTGCATGTATTGTGCCGCCGCTGATCATTTTGTCTCTAGGTGCCCAGTAAAAGCCAGCGCTCGTCAGTAGGCGGAGGGTTGCTGGCGAGCGCTACTACATGGGTCTCTCCGTCTAAGTCCTGCACTTCCCTTCCTGTACACCTCCGCTGGCCGGGATCGTCAGTTTCCTGCTCTGCATTGCTTGATTCGGGGGCGGAGGGGAACTTCGTTGACGAGACTTGGGCTTTGGAACAAGGTATTCCCCTCTTAGATTTACAAGACTCCACCCCCCTGTTCGCCCTAGATGGCAGTTCCCTTCCTAGGGTACAGAGAAGGACTTCTCCATTGATTCTCACTGTTTCAGGAAATCATAGAGAGACTATTTCTTTTATTTTTCATTCCCCTTTTTCTCCAGTGGTTTTAGGCCATCCGTGGTTAGTCCTCCACAACCCCCAGATTAACTGGGCTAAGGGCTCTATTTTATCTTGGAAATTGTCTTGTCATGTTGATTGTCTGTCTTCTGCTGTGCCCCCTGTCTCGTCCGTAACTGTTTTTCAGGAAGAGGCAGGTGATTTGTCTGGAGTTCCGGAGGAGTATCACGATTTGCGGGAGGTCTTCAGCCGTTCCCGGGCCACTTCTCTCCCCCCTCATCGCCCGTATGACTGCAGTATTGATCTTCTCCCAGGTACAACGCCCCCCCGGGGAAGACTATACTCGTTATCCGCTCCCGAACGGGAGGCGCTCGAGAGATACCTTTCTGATTCGATCAACGCCGGTACCATCGTTCCTTCCTCGTCTCCAGCGGGAGCCGTTTTTTTCTTTGTTAAGAAGAAGGACGGCTCCCTGCGTCCCTGCATAGACTATCGGGGTTTAAATGATATCACTGTCAAGAATCATTATCCCTTGCCACTGATGTCATCTGCCTTCGAGGTCTTGCAGGGAGCTAAGATTTTCACAAAACTTGATTTACGCAACGCCTATCACCTAGTGCGCATAAGGGAGGGGGATGAATGGAAGACCGCGTTTAAAACGCCCCTAGGGCACTTTGAATACCGGGTTCTTCCTTTCGGATTGGTAAACGCCCCCGCGGTTTTTCAAGCCTTAGTCAATGACGTCCTACGGGACATGCTCAACGTCTTTGTGTTCGTCTACCTCGACGACATTTTGATCTTTTCGCCTTCACTCCAGGTGCACGTCCAACATGTTCGTCGTGTCCTCCAGCGTCTACTGGAGAATCGACTTTATGTAAAGGCCGAGAAATGTTCTTTCCACACCCCCCTCAGTTACGTTTCTAGGTTCAGTCATCTCGGCAGAGGGGTTCGGTATGGACCCGGCCAAGGTCCAGGCGGTCACTAATTGGCCCGTGCCCGACTCTTGCCTCGCGCTACAGCGTTTTCTCGGGTTTGCAAATTTTTATCGTCGTTTTATACGAGGTTTCAGTCAAGTAGCCGCTCCTCTTACAGCTCTGACCTCAGTCAAGTCCCAGTTTAGGTGGTCAGAATCTGCGCAGACAGCGTTTGACGTTCTCAAGTCTCTTTTTACTACCGCGCCTATCCTTCTTACTCCTGACTGCACTGAACAATTTATAGTCGAGGTCGATGCCTCTGAAGTGGGAGTCGGGGCTGTTCTTTCCCAGCGGTCCGCCGCTGACGGACGAATACACCCCTGCGCTTTTTTCTCTCACCGTCTTTCTCCGGCTGAGCGCAATTACGACGTGGGAAATCGCGAACTGCTCGCCATCCGTCTAGCGTTAGGCGAATGGCAACAGTGGCTTGAGGGAGCTCCCGTTCATTTTATTGTCTGGACAGACCACCGAAACCTTGAATATATTCGCAAGGCCAAGAGACTAAACGCTCGTCAAGCCCGCTGGGCTCTATTCTTTACCCGTTTCGATTTTTCCATCTCGTATCGCCCGGGTACGAAGAACGTCAAGCCCGACGCGCTATCTCGTCTTTTTGACTCCTCTTCTTCTTCTGAGCCCGAGGAGATTATTCCCCTGGGTCATATTGTTGGCACGACCGTCTGGGGAATAAAGATGCTGGTTAAGCGTTCTCTCTCTCGAGTCATAGTCCCGCGCAACTGTCCAAGGGGGCTCCTTTTTGTTCCTTTATCCGCGCGTCGAGCTGTCCTTCAATGGGGACACACCTCTAAATTAACTGCCCATCCCGGCGTCCGGGGCACCCTCGCTTTTATCCGTCAGCGCTTTTGGTGGTCTTCTTTGGAACGGGACGTGCGACGGTTTATTACCTCCTGCGCGACGTGCGCGCAGACCAAGGCTGGCAATTCCCCTCCGGCCGGTCTACTTCGTCCGTTACCGGTTCCTACACGACCGTGGTCTCACTTAGCTCTCGACTTTATCACTGGACTTCCTCTCTCGGAGGGTTACACCGTTATTTTGACCGTGGTAGATCGTTTCTCTAAGTCGGCCCATTTTATTCCACTCGCTAAACTCCCCTCTGCCAAGGAGACTGCCCAGATCATGGTTGATCATGTTTTTAAGCTACATGGTTTACCAATTGATATTGTGTCTGATAGAGGCCCTCAATTTTCTTCTTAATTCTGGAAGGAGTTTTGTCGCCTCATTGGGGCATCCGTTAGCCTTTCGTCCGGGATTCATCCCCAAATGAACGGTCAAGCAGAACGGACTAATCAGATTGTCGCCCGTATGCTTCGCAGTCTCACCCATCAGAATCCCGCGTCCTGGTCACAGCAACTATCCTGGGCCGAATACGCCCATAATTCGCTTCCCTCCTCTGCTACCGGTCTTTCGCCCTTCCATTGCTGTCTCGGCTATCAACCTCCGTTATTTGAGTCCCAGGACTCTGAATCTAGTGTTCCGTCAGTGCAAGCTTTTATTAGCCGTTGCAAACGCACCTGGAGGAGAGTGCGATCTGCTCTCTGTCGAGCTAGAAGACGCATGACAGTTTCGGCCAATAAGCGCCGAATTAAGAGTCCTCGCTACGTTTGCGGTCAAAGAGTGTGGTTATCCACTTCAAATTTACCTCTCCAGTCCGAATCACGTAAATTGTCTCCCCGCTTTGTTGGACCATTCCGCGTTGTAAAGGTCATAAACCCTGTCGCAGTAAAGCTTCACCTTCTGCCTAATTTACGCCGGGTTCATCCCGCGTTTCATGTCTCTTGCATCAAATCAGTCATCCGTTCCCCGTCTCGCCCGGTCCGCGTCCCTAGTCTTGTCGATGATACCCCTATCTACAGGGTTCGCCGGATTCTCGACATGCGCCGTCGGGGACGCGGCCGTCAGTATCTTGTCGACTGGGAGGGGTATGGTCCTGAGGAGAGAAGCTGGGTTCCCTCCCGGGACGTCCTGGATCCGTCACTCATCGATGATTTCCTCCGGTCTCGCCAGTTAGCCTCAGGTGAGGGGTACTGTCATGATCCTGGCTGCTTCTCCTCTTTCTCTGTCTCCCTCTTGTGGTCACACAGTCACGCACACACTTCCACTTCTCCGCTCATCATCGCTTTCAGCTGGTTCCCCTTTCATTCCCTTCTCCTCACCTGTCCCCTTTTTCCTCTTGATTGTCTCGGCTTCTTATTCCCTCTTCCTAGCCCTGTCTTGTTGTCGGATTATTCAATGATCTCTCGTGAGATACGTCTGTTCTCCTGTCCTGTCCTGTCTTTTTGTGGAAAGTGAAGTCAACTATTTCTGCTGTGAGTTATACTGCTTTTGGACTGTGTATTATCCAGCTGTGCCTGTTTGCAGAGTACCTGTTCTGCGCTCGCCCTTGGCTGTTCACCCTGACTGCTGCCTTCACTCTTTCTGACTGGCTGAGTGCATCTCGGGGTCCTGGCCTCTGTCCTCGTGGAAATTAATGAAGATTTTCTTTCGTCTGGCTGTTTCTGTTCTGGCTCTGGTTTATGCCTAGGATTTGTGTTCTTATAACTCAGAAGAGGACTTTTTACTTTGTTCAATAAAGACTGTTAACCGCATCCCGCCCTGGTTTTCCTTTGTTCATACCTAACAGTAAAGGCATTGTTGTTTTTTCATTACACCAAAATGCTTCAGTTTTACCTTTGAGTTTTGCAGATAAAAAGTATAATAATTAAAGTATTAATAGTCATATTAATATTTTGGTTTCTGACCAAAATGGAAGCCGTTGTAATATACTAATAATGTTGTAATACATTGTGATACACATCCTGTATCAGTGTGTTCCTTTTTATACAGTTCTGAATAAAATAAATAAATAAATAAAAAAAACACTGCAATTTTTTTGCATTTGTCTTGAATCAGAAGTCTTTAATCTGCAGTACATTTCGTTTTGTTGCTTTGAGGCCTTTTCTAAATGAACGAATGAACGAATGGGGGCATCCATATCATAAAACAAGATCTTATTAGGGCACCTTTTTAGGCTGAACCTGCAATAAAGTTTGAAGATCTTGTTTCTTTTCAGACAAATGTCCAGCTAATGGTGAATCTGAATGTTGAGTCATTCCAGATGTAATCTGAAAGATCTCTGGTTAAAAAACAAACAAACATAGATCCCACACCCATGTGCTTTTATTTTTTCGCTAAATGCTTTTTGTTTTGAAAATTACATCATAACCAACAATCCTGAGCATTCAAAACTGATTTAACAAATGTCTTACCATTAGGGAAGTATTTTACAACATCAACATTTCTCCCTTTAGTTTGATGCAGAAATTATTTCTGCATTCAATTTCTGACTGCATTCAATTTCAGAAACCTTTGAGCAACTATCACATTCCTCCATCTGTGCCTCCATCTGTCGCTATCTTCATTCTCTAGCAAAGTAGACTGCAAACCACTAACACTATCAACCTCATCACCTGTACCATGTTCACTATCACTGACAGAATCAACTACATCCTTCAAAACAATTGGGCCTACTTTGTTCTCACCATCTCGCTTAGATGAATTAAAAGCACAGTACGTCAGTTTAACGCCCGGAAGAAACTAATCTAACTTCGGTCAGGCATCACATTTTGGTTGAAAAAGACAATCAGGTTGACATCTTGGAGAGTGGGGAGGGTTGTGATCATTGGCACAACCCTCCCCACTCTCCAAGAACTGTACTTATCCAGAGTGAGAAAAAGGGCAAAGAAAATCACTCTGGACCCCTCACATCCAGCACACTCCCTCTTTGAACTGTTGCCATCTGGTCGACGCTACAGAGCCCTGAGCACCAGAACGACCAGACACAGGAACAGTTTCTTCCCTCAGGCAATCCATCTCATGAACACTTGACAAACATGGAACACACAACACTATTACACATTATTTACTTAAAACACTTACTTATACTTCAAATTTGCACACATAACTGTACATACAATTGTCTATATTATATATTGTTTTTTGCTTTTTTTGCACTTTGTCTATCTTGTAAATTCGTATATTATTATTTTATTCCTTTTATTATGTGTCTTGTCTTGTCGCTGTCACTCTGTTGCACTGTGGAGCTTCTGTCACTAAAACAAATTCCTAGTATGTGTAAACAACATACCTGGCAATAAAGCTCTTTCTGATTCTTCTGATTCTGATCTAAACCCAATGTTGGTTTGACGTCAAGCTCCAACATCAGACAGATATCAAATTTTTAGTTGGAATAAGCACCACACTGTAAACAATAAAAATAATAATAAAAAAGATGCATGGCAGCACATTAAATCTCTAAATTTCAGCAGAGGAGGATTAAATAACTCCACAAACAGCATTACCAGCTTCACTTATTACTAATCAGATTGACTTTATTTTTGGCATACATCTACAAAACTTCTTATTGAGAGTTAAAAGAGGTTTAGATGTTGATTATTTGTTTAAATGATTTGAAGTCACTATTATGGTGGTCAGCATTTGCTTTAGTTGGGCTGTTTGACTTGACTTTTTAACATTGTTTTTTCTCTGGCTGCTGTAACTGTGTTTGTTATGGCAAGAAAAGCAAGAGAAGACTGGCTGCTTGATGATGATAAATTCATTGATGTCATCTATAATCTAATCTATCGATACATTATCGTTTTGTATTATTAAATATAGCAGGCCTGTAATTCGTCAACATGAAATCCAGCAGAGTTTTAAGGATTTTTTTTTAAAGTTATTGTACACTAAACATTTTGAACTCCAAAATCTATTTTGTCTCACAGACATCAATAATAATCAGTATATGAATATCACAATGGTGACATGCTTCATGCCGCAATGTGTTCTGGGAGTCTTAGATGTGTTTTGTATGATGCATCCAGAATGCATTACAAAATAAAGCACTTCACCATTATTGAGATTCATATGATGATTCTTTGTGTATCTTTAAAACTTTTTGGTGCACAATCCCTCAGATTACAAGACTGCTGGACAGCAATGACAGGACTATCGTAATCAATAATGTGAAATAATAACATGACATTTATTTAATCAAAGAATAGAATATTTACTCTGAATATGATCAGTAAATCACTTGATGATAATATTTTTATCGTCATCAAGTAGCCAACATCATCACATTTTCTCTTGCTGCTGTAAGTGTTTTTAATGACACGAACAGACAGATTTTATTTATGTATTTTTTTAAAGTTAAGAGTGAAACTGCACAACAAAAACAACTAAAGCAAGCAAGCGTCTAAACAAAACAAACGATGCCATGGGTTTAGACGTCAACCCGATTAAAATTTTTAAAGTCTACATCCTGTGCCTGCTGGGCTGATTTTGAACTCTGTTCTGAAATGCTCTGATCAGCTAAGGATTTAACCTGGGTAGTTTTGTTGGATTGACAAATTTCACAGGTAGAATCAGATCCCTCCGTATCTTCGCCTTGAGTTTTTTATGATGAAATCATATCTTTTACAGTTTTAGGTCTTTTTTCTTTATCAGGGATTTCAGTATTCTCAGTTCGATCTAAGTGCTCTTCATTATTTCCTTTGTTCACTTAATTTTTCATCTGTTTTTTATGCAGACAAGTAAATTTCTTATGCCTTAAATCATTCAAAACAACACATTCTATCTCAGTGGTTCCCAACCTTTTGTCCATGAAGCCATATCTTAGATATTTAGATTAAACAAGACAAAATACTAAATAAGAAAAGCATTTTTGCAGTGTAGAGTTTCCTTTGGTTACCTCTGTAAACAAAGCAGCACCAGCGCTGCACTAATATAAACACTACTTTAATAGGCATCATACAAAGGTAAGATTAAGGGGCCATTCACATATCGCGTCTAAAAACGCATGGAAAGCGTGGCCGCACCGCTTTCTCCTTCTTTTCAAAGCGCTTGCGCTCCCGTTGCGTCTGTCGTTGCTATGCATCCATGAACTGTGCTCTCCATTAGGAGTAGGAAGTTTCAGCAAAGGATAACTTGATTTCTAGCCCTTGCATTAGCTTTACTGCTAGATATTTTTATGGAGATGAGCTATAAAAATCACCCTACAGCTGTGATCAGCTGTTCGGCTGAGATTTCAATGTTTTGTTACCGAAAGGCTGAAGCTGATCGGTGAGTTCTTGTAAGTCAGTTCCTTCAGAAATGCATTCATATAAATGCAAAGTTTATGTGTTCGGCAAGCTGAGAGACCACGTATAGAATCAAAGGAAGTAATTGACAACATTTTCGGATAAGTGGCCGATCATTTGGAGCATTCCTAGAAACTATACAAAAAGTTTTTCGTATTAAATTTTTCGTACAAAAGGTTTTTCGTATCCACGTTTGACCTCAAAGCATATAAACTCTTCTTTCAGAAAAACCATGACAGCCTTGCTCATTCTGGTGGCAGAGATTATTTTTTGATTACCTACAATATCTCCCATAGCTAGGAGAACAACATCTACCATAAATGCTTGTTAATGTCAACATTTACTAATACATTATTAAAATTTTGTTAACATCAGTTAATGCCCTGTGAATTAACATGAACAATGAACTGTGTATACATATATATATATATACTGTATTTTCATTAACTAACATTAACGAAGATTAGTAAATGCAGTAACAAATGTATTGCTTATGGTTAGTTCATGTTAGTTAATACATTAACTAATGTTTAACTAATTAACCTTATTGTAAAGTGTTACCAAAATATCTAATAATGAAATTAGAAATCACCATAAAGTAATAAAAATAAATATTGGACCTTGAACACCCCACACTCTGACATCCTAACATGCAACAGACACCCAGAAAGAGAGAGAGAGAGAGAGAGAGAGAGAGAGAGAGAGAATATGAGAGTAGCTTAGAAAAGAGAAGAGAGAAAGAGACCCAAGACTAGAGCTTGAGAAAGAGAGCCAAAGAGAAGGCGGCGAGAAGAAAAAACTTTTTTTTTTTTTGCAACTATTTAAGGATCCACTAAAGACAAGCNAAAAGTTTTTCGTATTTAATTTTTCGTACAAAAGGTTTTTCGTATCCACGTTTGACCTCAAAGCATATAAACTCTTCTTTCAGAAAAACCATGACAGCCTTGCTCATTCTGGTGGCAGAGATTATTTTTCGATGACCTACAATATCTCCCATAGCAAGGAGAACATCATCTACCATAAATGCTTGTTAATGTCAACATTTACTAATACATTATTAAAATTTTGTTAACATTAGTTAATGCCCTGTGAATTAACATGAACATTAAACTGTGTATACATATATATATATATACTGTATTTTCATTAACTAACATTAACGAAGATTAGTAAATGCAGTAACAAATGTATTGCTTATGGTTAGTTCATGTTAGTTAATACATTAACTAATGTTTAACTAATTAACCTTATTGTAAAGTGTTACCAAAATATCTAATAATGAAATTAGAAATCACCATAAAGTAATAAAAATAAATATTGGACTTTGAACACCCCACACTCTCACATCCTAACATGCAACAGACACCCAGAAAGAGAGAGAGAGAGAATATGAGAGTAGCTTAGAAAAGAGAAGAGAAGAGAGAAAGAGACCCAAGACTAGAGCTTGAGAAAGAGAGCCAAAGAGAAGGCGGCGAGAAGAAAAAACAAAAAGTTCTTGGTACTTTTTTTTTTTTTTGCAACTATTTAAGGATCCACTTAAGACAAGCTGTACTAGCAGATCTGATTAAGTCACCATGTTCTTGTAATATTAGCAGATCTTGCATTATCTCATGTCAGAACTCTGCAGAGATGAAAACAGATGCACTTTGATAACATGGTACATACAATCAATTCTGAAGGAAAAATACCCTAAAAAAATCAATAACATACTCAGGGGAAATCATGTAACATAAGGCATAAAAAGGATCTGAATTCATAAAGAAAAGTTTAATAAGATTCATAACAAGGAAAAAATTTATAAAAGAAATGATGTTAACAAATGAGACCTCAGTGTAAAGTTTTACCCTTTTCTTAATACTTTTAGGGCTGGTTTCAAAGACAGGGCTTGGATTAAGCCAGGGCTTGGATTAAGCCAGGATTAGGCCTTTGTTCAAGTAGGTAGTTTAAGTAGCTTTTATAAATGTGCCTTAGAAAAAAAGAAAAGAAAAAACAACATTACTGGTGTGCATCTCGTGACAAAGCAATGATAGTGACATAATTTAAGATATTTCAGTGAAATTTGCTTTCAGTTAAAACGGATCAAATGTGCATTTTAGTCTGAGATTATGCTTAAACCTTGTCGGTGAAACCAGGTATTTAACATTATGGTTTAAGTAAAGCTTATTTGTGCTTATTACTGAAACCACAGTCAAATATAAAAGATATAGGATATAAGAGCTGAGATCAAACCACCATATAAACCAACAACCAGAAACCAGCAGTAGAAAGTTTGCTTAAGTCTGGAGCACAGCGCTGTATAGAAATCTCATGAATATATCTAGGTAAGACATGGTTGTTGTTTCACTTTAAATTATTAAATATGAACTGACATGTAATACAGACTAGAATGCATTAATCTTTTTGGCCTGATGATTCTGAGTTGTTGTATGCTTATGCCATTATGAGCTTTGTAACTTCTGGAAGTTGCTCAGCATTTATTCAGCACAGATATTACACACTTACATATTTTCAGCTGGATATCACAGAGATCAAAGAGAGACTACAATATGGAATATGATCCATTTTACTGGAAGCAAGGGGCTAAAGAACTGGAGATGAGGGTCAGATTTTCCATCTTCACCATCATTTGTGCGTGCACATGTCTTCCAGCTCTTGCTTGGTCTGTCAGCGTTGTAATTCATCACAGAAAGAATGGACACCGTATTTCAGCCTACATCATCCTCCTCCTCCTCACTGACTTGGCTGAGCTTCTTTTGAGTCCCTACATTCTGATAAAATATCTCTTAAATGAGATCTCCTGGTCTACAGATTGGGCATGGAGGATTGTGTATTCTTTATGGTCATCGTCATGTGACTTTGGTCTCCTCTTAAACCAGCTGGTGGCGCTAGAGGGAATTCTCTCAGTGAGAT
This sequence comes from Anabarilius grahami, assembly GCA_003731715.1. Classification (NCBI taxonomy): domain Eukaryota; kingdom Metazoa; phylum Chordata; class Actinopteri; order Cypriniformes; family Xenocyprididae; genus Anabarilius; species Anabarilius grahami. The sequence goes on from RJVU01049603.1 coordinate 1,050,080, forward strand.
TTCCACTGTATTCTGCTTCTGTTTTCTCTTCACCTTGTTTCATCATTTTTTACATACTTGTGTTTCTCTGTATCATTATCGTTGAGATTTTGTTTATGCAGGAATATTTCTTTATTGATCTTTATATGTTCATTGTGTCATTGATCACATGGATAATATCCTGTGGAGCTTCATGTTCTGCTGATCGTCACTCTCACACATCCAGGAAACCAGATCATCATATTTTGGTTGTTTTCACATTCAATCTGCTTGTGATTTATCTGCCCTTAAATCTTTTCAGTTTCTTTTCATACTTTACTCCATATTTAGTAAAGCTTCTTCCAGTTTGGCATATTCCTTGGTTCTTAGTGAGTGTGAGATTGATTTCAGACCCTCTCCTGTGTGTGCTGGTCTGCAGGCAGAATCTCAGTATTCAGACATCACAAACACCTGAACAGACTAGTTTAGTCTGAGGAGGTCTGAGAAGATGTGCTGTTTGTGATGTAATGATATTTTGACTATAAAATTAGATATTTTGAACTGACTGCTGTCAGTCGATTAAACAAATTATCTAATTAATCAATATTTTTCTGTACAATTTACAATTTCATTAGAATCTACAAATTAATGCAGTTTAAGACATTAAGACATTAAGTATTATATAAAATGGATTTTTATTTTTCAATTTCTAGAGGTGAAATTGGTAATTATAGCCATTCAACATTTAAGGAAAATCAATCATTATCATTTAATAGGCCTAAAATTATCAGATTTTTTATATTTATCGTTAATTAACAATAAGTACGGAGCCCCTAAAGGGACGTGGTGGTAGAAAAAAAAAAATGGGAAGGGAGGAAATTTGACGTGCTGGTGGAAAAAAAAAAATTGGGGATGGGAGGAATTTTTTTTCACATTTTTTGCGTTCCCTCGCAAAACTTTTGTGTTCCCCCGAGAAACTTTGCGTTCCCTCGCAAAACTTTTGCGTTCCCTCGCAAAACTTTTGCGTTCCCTCGCAAAACTTTTGCGTTCCCACGCAAAGATATTTGCGTTCCCTTGCTGTGAGCTCAAACAAACACCTCCTCTTTAATGTCCCTCTGGCTGGCAGTAGTGTTTCAGTTAGTTCCATACGTTAATAATGCACACAAATAATGCACGGCTCATTGGGTTTGAACTTGTAGGACTCAAATATAACGAAATGCAGTCAGTACTTATGTCAAGCAGTTCAGTAAAGTTGGCAATATATTCACAGATTCGAGCTTCCCGGATCAATAACTCGTGAGCTAAATGTTGTTAAAACACAAATACAGCTATTTCCAATCATAGTAACCTAGACAATGAGCTACAACAACCCAATTTTCCTCAAATGTGCTTTATTTATGATAAATTGGTCTCTATGAATTGGTCTGAAAAGTGCAAAACCCAAAACCCTTTTGCTCATTTTATATTATTAAAAATACTCAATAACTTCACTGTAACACACTGTACTGTCACCAAATTCAGTTCATACGTCACTGCTCTCCTGCTGGTTGTACTGGAACTTATAGTGTTCCAGTATAGTGTTTCCTCGCAAAAATTTTGAGAGGGAACGCAAAGTTTCTCGGGGGAATGCAAAAGTTTTGCGAGGGAACGCAAAAGATTTGAAAAAAAAAATTCATCCCATCCCAATTTTTTTTTCCACCAGCACATCAAATTTCCTCCCATCCCAATTGTTTTTTTCCATCACCACGTCCCTTTAGGGGCTCTGTAAATGTGTCACTTGTCTGCTGTTTTGTGGGAATTATCAAAATTCTGACAGCACATGAAGGCAGCATTAGTTTGACCTAGTTTTTGTCTGTCAGTCTTTTAATTGTGTAATTAGTTTCCACTTGTGATCATTAACTCAGTCATTAGTTCCTTTGTTTGGTCAGTGTATTTTTACCCTGTGTTCTCCCTCAGTCTTTGTCTGTTCTGATTAATGTAACTTATGTGTATTTTTCATGTGTTTATCATGTTCCTGAATTTTTGCTATTAAAGCCTATCTCCTAATATTATTCCTCTTCGTGCGATTTACTACTACCACATTACGTAACACAATTACAGAACATTAAAAATATTATAACAACTTTTAATTTAACTTAACTTACAATGCCATTTCTAGAAAAGCTTTGACATTTTGTAAAATGCAATACAATCAAGAATCTGTGATTTCTTAATAATTATGGATGTCCCAGTAAAGATGTCATCTTTATGGCAGTGTCTCTGTACAATTCCAATATACGCCTCCACATCAATGGTACCTTCACACATACACAAGTCACTTATGCCGTTTGCACTAATGCACCCCCATACCATGACAGAGGTTTGCTTTTGCACCTGTCTCTGATGAAAGTCTGGATGGTTTCTCTTGTCCTTGTGACTGAGAACTTAATGTCCATTTTTTTTCCAAAAACAAGCTGAAACATGGACTAATCTGACCACAGCACACATTTCCACAGTCTTTTGGATCATCTGAGATGAGTTTGGGGCGCAGAGAACTCGGTGGCATCTCTGCATAGAATTAAATGAAAATTCTGTCATTAATTACTCACCCTCATGTTGTTCCACACCCATAAGACCTTCTTTCATCTTCAGAACACAAATTAAGATAAAATCTGATGGCTCAGTGAGGCCTGCATTGCCAGCAACAATTGACACTTTCAAAGCCCAGAAAGCTACTAAAGCAAATTTAAAACTGTTCATGTGACTACAGTGGTTCAACCTTAATGTTATGAAGCGACGAGAATACTTTTTGTGCACCAAAAAAACCCCAAAATAACGACTTTATTCAACAATATCTAGTGATGGGCGATTTCAAAACACTGCTTTACGAATCTTTTGTTTCGAATCAGTGGTTCAGAGCGTGCATCAAACTGCCAAAGTCACATGATTTCAGTAAAAGAAATCATGTTACTTCATAAGTGTTTCAAAATTTCAGTGGTTCACCACTGGTTCAGAGGGGCATGATTTGGCAGTTTGATACACGCTCCGAATCACTGATTCGAAACAAAAGATTCATAAAGCTTTGAAACTTCATGAAGCAGTGTTTTAAAATTGCCCATCACTAGATATTTTTGAATACTTATTTTATATGCCTTTTTAAAGACTACAATTGAAAAAATGTATAGCCTATATATTATATATAAAATTAAATCTGCAAAGGTGGCTAGTAGAAGTGAATGTGTTAAACACCACTGCTGAAATCCGGTGGGTGTTAAGGTCAAGCCCTGATTATTGCCATTTCTTCTTTACCATCTTCCGCCATGCTTCTATACTCTAAAGTCACGTTTGACCATGAGAGATTTTACGAGATTTTACCGTGTTCGCAGTCAAGAATCTCATTGTTTGTAAATGGAATCTATTAGTGTGTAGTGTGCTGTCTAGGTCACATCGAGCCACTCCATGAACACCTTCATGTTTGGGGTGTCTCGCATTTGGAAATTCTGATAAGATTTAAAAAAAATGTTAAGTGTGGGCCAGCCTTGAGACTGATGACCTATAACATAAGAGTGTGCTCCACCTGCACGGAGGCTTGAACATGTGCCTTTTCCTCTCAGCTCTCCAACTGCAAGATTAAAAACCACCATGCTCTCTTTCTGATGTAAAACGTGTGAAAACCACAAGTGAGTCATAAGCTGTTTTAATAGACATGTGAGCAGATGTACAACTGAGACTGAGCACTTAGACACTCTTCACTTTTGCAGAACTTACATACACAAAACTTGACAGTTTTATTCTTAAAAATAAAACTGTTGACTATTTTCTGGTTTATGGGGTGACAAAGACAACCCCAACCCTGACAGAATAAAGAAAAAAAAGAAAAAATCCCTAGTGTAAAAACCTTTGACTCTAATACGTCAACAAAATATATAATACCTGGCTTTATCCAATGTTCAGATTTATGTTCTGGTAATGTATGCAAATGAGGGCATATTAAATAATATGCCTCATTTGCATATTTAAACATAACATTTCAGAAAAATTGTATTACACACACACACAAAAAAAATTATAAAAAAAATTAAATAAAATGTGTGCAATTCTTAATGTAATCAATTACCCTATTCACCTGGAGTGTCTTGCTTTAATTACTAATATAAGAGAGGTACACTATTAAGCTGTGCATGAAATAGAAGGTGAAACTGCTTAATAGACTATATTAAAATGTGTATAAAAATGCTATTATCTACACTGAACAGAAAGACCATCACTATCATGGATGTAGTCTATGACCTAAAATGACAGCACATGTATGAAACCCAATGGCTCTTTTAAGATCCCACCTTTCTCACATGAAAAATGTCCAAGTGATAGTAATATTCAAAAATGTCTTAAATTGACTGCTTTCTAAATAGTTTAAGTTTGTTTGCTTTCTGTAATCATGTCCAATTTTCTGATTGCCTTAAAATGACATGAAATAAAAAATGACCATTCTTACTTTTTATGGAATATTGCAGTATTATTATAAATGATTTATCCATGCACATTATTAGGGCCCGAGCACTGGTGGTGCAAGGACCCAATTGTAATTGCTCAGTCAATCATTCTTCTTCTCCGAAAATCTAATTTTTAAGGGCCTAAACATGCTCGAAAACTCATAAAACTTTGCACACGCATCAGAAGTGGTGAAAATGTATGTCTGATATGGGTTTCAGAATTAGGTGTGGCAAAATGCACCTCCTACAAAATTTCAATTAAGCGCCTTTCACACTTCGTTTCACGCAGGTATGAAATTCGGTAGACACGTGAAACAGCCCAATACCTACAAAAAAAAAGTCTGCAAAAAAAAGAGTGCAAAATCTGAAAACCCAACAGGAAGTCAGATATTTTTAATTTTCTCTGCAGCAGGAAGTGTGGTGCATAAAAATGACTTACCCATATTTCTCCTCTATTTATCTTAAATGAATATCACCCACTGTTCCGGGTGCGAGGGCCCTTTCATCACTGCTTGTAGCTTTAATTATTATTATTATTTATGTGTCCTTTTAAACTTTAATCAAAATAACTTCCCCTCCCTCTTATGCTTCTTCCGGGACAGCCTGTTACTACAATGTAATCAACCAATGCCAAACCTCAACCACCCAATAATTTCCCCACGGACAAAATCAAGTCAGTTTTTTCTTGATCCAGAAGCGTTTCACTCTGATATATGTTGCAATAGGGAAGAAAAGACTATTGCAACTTCAGTTTCATGCCAACTTTTGTTTCCTCAAAACTAGTGCTCTTAGGTAGTTAAATCCATATTGCTCTACTCTCAAACATAAAATTTTGATCTCATGTCTATTAAAGAGACACCCCATCCCACTCAAAAATAAAAATTGAAACAAAAATGAAGATTTTTAGAAAAATAATCTGTGAATCCATATAATGCAAGTGCATCAGTAACACAAAAGATGATTCAAAAACCATGCGAAATAATGAACACGATGGTAACCGATATGACCACAATTGATGAATCTATAGCCTTGACGTAAACGTTAGCAGCTGTAGGCTAGCTGTGAAACTCACTTCTAAACTCATAATCTCAGCCCTGAGTATTTTCACCGCTGGTCAGTCACCAGGTTGTCTTCTGGCAATTCTGCATGTAGAACAGTGTGTTGTCAGTATTTAGTACTCTGAATGACATGCACTGTCATATAGAGCAGTGTTTACTTGTTTATAGAGAGATGAAGCTACATCTGGGGGGTATTCCAGAAAGCAAGGTTAACTTACCATCACATATACCCTGAACTCTTGGTTGATTAACCCAAACCTTGCTTACTTGAGGTATGCTGGTTCCAAAAACGTGTTCAGGAGTAAGTTCAGCCAACCCAGAGTATGTTCCCAGTTAACACAATACCTTTTTTAACCGAGTGAAGAATCGATGATTCACCATGGAAAAAGACGCTAAGAAAAAGCGTGCCATTCTACTTCCTTCTTCTTTTGTTGAATGGTCATTTAAATAACCTACTCTGTGCACGTCTCCACCTATTGGGTGGTTGTGCAGTCATTTTTTCAATCTTTTTTTTTTTTATAAGTAATCTTTATTCACTGAGAATAATAATTATAATGTTTGTTTGATGCTAATTATTTAATAATTTAATGAGATATCATATGTATTTTATTATAGAAATTATAGCATAGAAAACAAACTGTTACAAATAGGATAAAAAGCAGATCCATGTGTGAGATGACAATAAAAAAAAACATATATTAGAATTGAATAAACATTTAAACATTATATATAAAGCACTACTATAAAGCTGTATATAGAGAGTTCAGAGAGTAAGTTGCTATGGCTACTTNGTTCCTGGTCCGTGACGTCACCCGTCTCTGACGTCTCACGACGCGATTGGTTAGATACAGGAGTGCTTCAGTGACGACATCACGCAGAAGGTTCCCAAATGCGTTGCTACGCAGCGTCGACAGTTCCCTCGAAAGGGAACTATAAGACTTTTTGAAAGCATATAAGCTATTTAGAAGACACAATTTAAACATGATTTACAGCCATTGTGTGCATAATTTGTAATCATGAGTATTCAATAAAAAGTAATTGTAGTCTGAAATGTAACTACCCAGTACTGCAGGTCAATATATAGAAAAGTCCATGCTTCTCCACTTTCACACATTTCTGTGATTGGTGAGCATGAGAACATCTCACTGTGGACTGTGTTGAAACTTTACCTACAACAAATCCTTCATACATTTTTGCTTAAGGCTATACAACATGAGAAAAATGGAGACTGAATGCTTTCTGAATGCACTGTAAACAGTATGCATTTGTAACCAAATTTACATTTATTAATTTACAGTATGTTTGCAGATGCTTTTAGCCAAAGTGATGTGGAAGAATAGGTTAATACAATGATTTTAATTATGGAGATGATAACTTTACAATTATGGCAATACAAAATTTCAAAGCAGGCTAGAAGGGCAAGTAAAATAATTGCAAATACATTTATAGATAATCAGGACATTTTAAAATGTCAGTTAAATTTAATTCAAAAGCAATTTAGCTTAAATTTCATCTGACATTGGATTCCTATGCCAAGCACTGTCATGCTGATGTGTCCGCCAAATTAAAATTGGTCTTCAACAGGTGTAACTGTGAAACATACATAAAAAAATAAAAAATAAATTAAATTAAATTAAACTGTTTTCATTTCAATGATCATACAATACACTGAGCCATTGTAAAACATGAATATGTGCAGTTGTTACAACATCAATGGTCATTAATGAAATATATAAGTAAGGGATAAAGATTAAATATAAAACATTTACCCCCAGTTTCACAGACAAGCCTAATCCCAGACTAAAATGCATGTTTGAGCTGTTTTAACTGAAAGCAACTTGCACCAGTACTATATCTTAAAATATGTCAATACCATTATTTTGTCTCAAGATTTAAACCAGTAATGTTTTTCTTTTTTCTTTTCTTTTTTCTAAGGAATGTTTATAAAAGCTACTTAAATGTCCTACTTGAAATAAGGCCTAATACTGGTTTAATCTAAACCCTGTCTGTGAAACCAGGTCATATATTGTTGAGTTTTTATATGTACATTTTAGATTCTAATTTGTATTAGACAGGCCAGTGGACAGTAAAATAAAAGAGAGTGTCAAACAGGTCACTGCATATTCAGTGTGTGGTTTTCAACAGGTTCAACTGTAATATAGTGCCCTCCATAAGTATTGGAACAGTAAAGACAAAATTGGTCTTTTTGCTGTGGAGTCAATAAATCTGTAAATATGATTATTAGATGAATATGAGACAAAATAAATTGTCACATTCTGTAATGGGCTGTTTCAACACATACATGTTTTACCAACTAAGAAGAAGTTTCTAAAATAAACTTTCAGAGTTTCATCGCTCAATCTAATGTGAGCATATGCATTGAAACAATTGGCTCACAGGTTTAATACTTCATCTCGGCTGGAAGGACAGGCTCTACTACGTCCTTCGCCAGCAGGAACGCAATCTCCACTCACAGGACAGGGGCGTCCTTGTCTGCCATGAGACAAACAGGACACTGCTGAACCTGAGGGACTGCCTGGCGAACTGAATCGCAGAGCCGAGTCTGACTGTCTGAATGGGCCACGGGACGGTCTGGGAAGCTTTAGCGAGGCTCCTAAGGCCTGTACGAGTGGAACTAAGGGGAAGATTCTCCAACCGGCCCAACTCCTGAGAAAGAGCCTTTCCCTGCAAGAGCCTTTAGTGCACCTCACTAACCATTTAGGTTTAGCAGTGACCTGGGGACGGGCAGCATCACCTTCTTGCATAGGGCTCGGCCTCGTGGCTGAGCTGGGGCGGAGCACTGCTCACAGGGGGATGTTCTTGGTGACAAGCAGACTGGACCATGGTCAGAAATGTCTGCTTCTGAAACGTCGGGAACTGCTGTGCCATCCCCGGTAGTGTCACCAAGAGATCACCTTGTGAGATGGGAGTGTCAAGAAGGCGCACTTTGTTGACATCTCGCATCTCTGCAAAGAGATGGCATTCCTGGAACACTAAGGTGTACATCGTCAGGCCGAGGGCAGCCGATGGTTTCTCTTCTCTGCGGCTTCTCTTGGCCAGAGGGCAAGGTCAGTCAGCATGCACAGGCCCTGCATCAACCCTGGCTCAGAACCACCCTCGTGCGTTGCTTTGGCCAGCAGGATGACCATTGCATGCAAGAAGGAGGTGGCCTGTCCAGCAGCACCATGAAGCTTAACAGCTAGAGCTGCCATCACCTCATAGGCACTGGATGGGAGCCACATATGATTCCTCCAGGAGGCAGCACTTTGCGGGCATAAATGCATCGCAATTGCACAGTCCACCTGAGGAACCCCCATGAACCCCCTGACCGCCCCACAGACGAGGGTAGTGAGAGAGGAAAAACTTTGAACAGATTTTGGCACTAATGTACATTCCATACTACCAAAGCTCTTCATGCACTTCTGGGAAGAAAGGTATGGGTGTCCCGGGAAAGCATGGCTGTCAACTCTGAATCCGTGGCAACACGTGCTGTCAGCAGGCAGCTCACAGGCACACGACACACTGACACTTCTGTTTTTGTTGATCACAAAGTACAAAGCAGACAAGGAAAACTAGGATGCCGGGTGTATTCAGAGCGCCGCCATTACTGTTTACGGTGCGTGGAATGGTGCGCTGTAATTGGTTGAGCTGATATATCGCGTTCTGCAGAAAAAGGAGACTGGCGTTTGTTGCGTTTTGGAAAGAAAGGGAGAAAAAAATGACAGAATAACACGACGGATATCGCATGTTACGCAAAATTAATAGATGACTTTTCAATACCGGCCAGATACAATACTGATTTTGGCAGAAACTCAATTTTTTTGAAAATGGCATTTATCGCGTTTTGGAACCAAACTCTTCAAATAATATTTTATATAAATAACATGCTGTATGTTTTGGTATTGAGAACGAGTCTGTTAGTGATTTTGACTTCAGCTAGAGTTACATTAATACACCAGGCAGCAAAGACTGTCTTTATGAGTGAGTGAGTGAGTCAGTCGCAAAGACTTTTAAATTGAAATGGACTGAAACAAAGAAGTTGTTTTACTTTAAACAACATCTTATGAGATGCAACTGACAAATGCATTGACTAGCACTGTCATGGGAGTGATGACAGCCTGATGTTAAAAAGACAAAGACAAAGATTGCTTTCCTCAGCGGATATTCAAACTGATTTTCTGATTGAGTATAAGACTGACCTGAAGAATATCAGCTAGATGCAGGTAATACACTCGCTCAGGCGATCTCTCTCTCTCATAATACTCTACATATTACAATGAGTTTCAATGAAGCAACTCAACATTCCTTCGTTACTAGTTCTAAAGTGACGATTTAGAATTAGTAATGGAAGCTTTGGCTCAACTGTTCAACTTTTTGTGTGTGACATCCCGGTCCAATTTATTTCAGGTTGGCCAGTGGGAAACTATGACTAAGTGTTTGAGAGAAGGAAATAAAGAAAAGGACATTTTACCTCTAGCTCTGTAGCATTTGACTCCCAGAATGATAGACAGAAGTAAATATGGAGAGGCTGCAAGCACACTACTGATCATTTTGAAGACTGAAATGTGATATTCTGATTGTGACTCTGAAATATATGAAATATACACACATTGTCATTAGAACAGGGGTTTCCAACCCTGCTCTTCGAGGGCTACCATCCTGCAGAGTTTAGCTCCAACCCTAATCAAACACACCTCAACAAGCTAATCAAGGTTTTTAAGGTATAACAGGTAATGCCGAGTTCACATTGCACGATTTTCAAAGTCAAACAGATCACTGTTCTTTTCACACTGCACGACTATCTGAGGTGGCATTCAGTTGCTGTTGTATGCACATTGCATGATAAGTGTGTTGGAGCAGGGTTGGAACTTAAGTCTGCAGGAAAGTAGCCCTCCAGGAGCAGGGTTGCTACCCCTGATGTAGAATATCCTGATTAAAAATTACAAATTCAGAATGAAAATATGATCGCAAATTAGCTTTATGAATTTCAGTCCTGCCTGTGACTGAGATCCAGCTCTTAGGTGATTTTCCTCCCTCTGGGAGTTTACAGTAGTAGAAACCCTCATGTGATTTTGAGACAGTAGGGATGATCATCTGTCCTATAGTTTGAGTCTGAAGGAGAGATCTACCATTATAGAAAACAGCTCTGAGGTTTGAAGCATTTGTACTTTGCTGTAAGCAACGTAGAGTTATAGAATCTCCTTCAGTTACAGGATAAACAGAAGTATCCAGGATCACATCACCATCTGAAACAATGTATAAACAACAGGGACAAGACTGCACCATTATTGAAATGATAATAGTAAAATGCATTTTTTTTAAAGACTTAAGATTAAAGTTTTTAAAGACTTAAGTAGAATTAAGTGGCCTTTTATTTAATTAATATTATATTAAAAGTATTGTTTTTAAAAATGTACTTTTAAGATTTGAAACAATACAAGTGCATATACAAGACAATTACTCACACTTCTTTTCCACAAGGGGTGTCATGTGACTCACCATGTACTGTGATGTTCACAGGTTGACCGTGCTCTCCAGACTCAGACTGACACCAGTACACTCCAGTATCAGATGTCTTAAGAGAGCTGATTCTACACGTAGACCCTGTTTCCGACCCCCAGTCAAATGATGAACAATCTTCCAGCTTCTTACTGTATCTTCTCAGTCTCCATCCAGAGCTACTCTTACCCTCACAGCTCAGGGAGAGAGAGTCAGTGTGAAAGTGTTGAGATCTGCTAGGATTGATGATCGGAGAAGCAAGGGGCCATCGAGCTGAAAATATTGAGCTGATTTAGGCAATTATAATGAGGTTTATGCTTAAAAATGACAATTTAACAGTATGGTGAAAAAAAAAATCTCAGACATTGTCTTGATATCACAGATTTTCTTTTCAAGTAAATCTGTCTTGTTTTATGAATATTTAAGTTTTAAGTCTATTTTCGACTCAACTAATGTACAAGAGGTCATTCCACTATTCATGACTATCTACCAATGTCTATCAAATCCAACCTAGGCTCATTGGAAAAATGTGCCTCTACCTATGTTTTTGCAAAACTAAACAAAAAAAACATTATGATAACAGGCACCGTTTATTGATTAATAAACACTTATTTTCGCTCAGTTCTTTGAACAATAATATGTTATGACCTCAAAACACCTTTACCTTTGTAAGCTAATACATTTTGAGGTTTGCATCTCATAATCAGCTCCATACTTTATGTTTGGCTTTTCTAATGCTCTCCTGGTACAGCACTGCACTTTCAATTCAAAGCACTCAGGTATGAATCCCGTGAAACATTCGTCATGATAAAAGTGCTCAAAGACTTGTATAAGCAAGCTATGAAAAAAACATGATTGATTGCTTCAGAAAATGCGTTTTTATCTCGTTTTCTTTTGTTAACATGACTAGGGTTTATTGTTCCAGACAGTACAGTTACGTCTCTAATATGTCTGCTAAAATGCGCTTAATCTGGAAAACATCTGTTCTGTACAAACATCTGATAAATGTCTTAGAAGAAGCAGTTTAAATCATAAACATCTTTAAGATGTTTTCTTAATGTCTTATTTAACATCTGACAGGAAATTTCTTAGAGACATATTGCAGATGAATGCAGACAACAAACAAACATTTCTGTGGTGTATTTATGCTATCAGGGTGTATGTGGTATTCCATTTTTAAACACAATACAGCATTAACTTTTCAGTGACAGTCACTGGACATTTCACTTCGAAAATGTCACGAAATGTGCTAGAAGCAATGTAATATAATTTTGCTAAAACATGTTGCCATAATCATGTTTTTCCAATGAGCTTGTGTTTTTGAAACCAGTTAGAATTTGAAAAATCCACCAACTTGATTTAAAGGGATAGTCTCCCCAAAAAAATTCTGTCATCATTTGCTCACCATCACGTCATTGAAAATCTTTCTTCTGCAGAACATAAAAGAGCACTGGGAAACAAATTGCATTGGCCATTGACATTGTATGGACAAAAAAACAGCAGACTTATATGTTTCACAGAAGAAAGAAAGTTATACAGTTTTAGAATGCTATGAAGGTAAGTAAATAACAGAATTTTCAATTTTCAATTTTTTTTTTTTTTTTTAATAAACTATTAATTTAAGGTGGCTAGCCCTAAATACTCAGTCCCACTATCAACTTACTGATCAGCAAGAAATTATATAGTCCAGTGACGATCAAAAGCTGGTTCCACTTGATTTTCAGCATATAGTACATGTCAAAGCAAGCAGTAAATGTACAAAACCCACTGGTTCACAATTAAGAGATCCATGAACACAAATACTCACTGATGACCCAGAGAAGCTCAGTGTGGCTGTATTCTGTGTAATAACCTCCTCTCTCCGCTCGGCACATGTAAACTCCTGTGTGCTTTACAGCAGCATTACTGATAGTGTAAGAGCCTTGAGCTCCTCTCCTGCTGTCTGACAGGAGGTTATAATCATCTCTGTACCAGCTGAACGTCCAGCCTCTAGAGGAGCTTCTCACCACACATGTCAGAGTTACTGAGTCTCCTTCAGTCAGCCAGTTGTGATGATAAATCATCAAAACAGCTTGGGCTCTTTCTGTCATGTGAAAAAGGATGTGTTATGTTCCATAGTGAACAATGAAAAGTCATTTGTCTGACCTTGTTAAAAAAAAAAAAAGAGGAACACTTGATTCCCTTTCAAGGGATCTCGCACTGTGTTGAAGATGATGTGGGAACGTCTCTGTGTGACTGCATCATGAAGCACATGTGAAATCACTCCAGTGTCATGACGGAACGTCGTAGGCGGGTGATGTCATGACCAGAAAACTATAAAGCACACCCGACCAAACAGCGCTAGCTTCTGTGTTTTCAGCAAGCGCTCTCTGATGAAATCGTCTTGTCTTATTTGGTGTTGTCTGTCCCATACACATACACACACACACACACATATATATATATATATTTCAGACAGGACCACTTTGGCAAGTTACTTGAGTTTATTGAAACACAATTTGTCTTTGGCGGTATGGTTCCTTATGGGGGTTCTAGCTCCAAAATTAATGGAACATACAAGAGCATACATTAACCCCCCGGAACCATCAGCTTGGAAATACATAGACAATTAAGACACTTAGTAATGTCTTTAAAAGCGAACAATGGTAATCGTGTAGATGTGGCAGTGGGATGTCTATATTGTAGCTTGGTTATGAGGATGAGTGTCTCTCAGCAGAGAGGTCCATGCCAGCCTTAGTGATCTGAAGCTAAAGAAGATGACAACCAGAAGGTGCACAGTAATATGCTCACGCTTATAATGGGGAGGGAGGGAGGGTTGCGAGCAGTTTGAGCATACTTACCGAGCAGTAATGCCATGTATATAGGCTTGTTTGAGATGAGCAAATTCTGCGCAGAACCGATCACCGGTGATCACCGCAAGATGCATGCCGGTTAGAAATCTGTCCGAGGGTGGGCCTCATCGGATTCTGCAGTCGAGCGCAGTTGCTCTCCACCGACTGCGCTGACCAAAAGCACGATGGGAAACGACTTGCTGACGACACCGCTTAAAGCTTATTGGATTAAACAACCGTGATGTATTGATCTCTTTTAAAATGTTTGATTTTAAAACTCTAATACCATGATTTCATGTGTATAAATTATGTGTGCATATTCCTAAAGTCTCTGACACTGCGATCTCTCTGTGGGTTATTATGTGATAGTTATCATATTTATAAAAATATATAAAAACATGTCTGTAATTTAAAATAAAAAGATTGATACACACATCCAGCGAATGGAAATAAATAACAAGTACTTTGGGTGTCTTGTTCATTATGTTTATTTTCAAATAAAAGCAACAGAACTTAAATTACATCCAGTTTATCAGCAACACAGCGCACAAGTGTGAATCCCGGGATATCCACCTTTGATCTCGTAGGTGTCTGATCCACTACGAGAACAGAGAACTGTCTGTCTTGCCTTCACTTTTTTCACTACTCCCCTCACTGCAGCCGCCTACTCTCGGCTACATTTCATGCGAGGCAAGGCGCATCTCAAACAAGCCTCATATGTCCCGTGTTTAATAGGATAATGGTAGTGATTGGAGCGATTTGACAGCTGACCGCGTCAGCTGGTCGCAGCACTATGCCTACATGGCCTGACTGAACTAACGCTCCACTCGATATATAAACTATGGCGAGCACACAGCAATTTAAGCAGTGTGTTCCTTCCTGCCCTTGCTACATCACGGGTGGGGATACGCACAGGCTTTGCATTGTTTGTTTGGTAGCAGAGCATGCTCAGTTAGGCGCCTCGGTTCGCATTCCCCATGGTTCGGGTCCTGCTGCCGCTGAGGCAAAGCGAAGGCTCTTGTCGTGGGGATCGCAAATGGATCTTGCAGAGGGGTTAGAGATGGGTGCTGCCCTTTCTCTGCCCTCACCTGCTGGGCCCAGTGTTTCATCACGGGTTTTGAAAGCACACTCTGTTTCTTCCATCCCTGGTGAAGCACCGGTATTGCAACTATCCAGTTCTGAGGAGTTGGATGTTGTCAGTATTGAGACTGGAGATGTTGATGAAGGTTGTGACTCGTGTCGTAGCCAGGTTAAAAATCGGCTGGCCAGCCAAGAAACGGGAGGTTCGCCGCCAAAACAAATTAGACAAATTAGATGAAATTAGATGAATCGATCACAGCCTCCTCGCCAGGGCTTAAAATTTTTCCCGACCTCCCCACTGAGGTGTCGAAGAAACCAGTGTCATATCGTGTTTTCTCTCCCCAAACGTCTACCTATTCCAACATCGTGGAACTGAAAGATTACGGTTATACCATAAAGCTCCAGAGTTACCCACCAAACCTGTTAGAACGACATCTGCGCTGGTGGGTAAAGCATATTCGGCAGCAGGTCAGGCAGCTGCATGCTTTATACACTATGTCCACTATGGTCAAGCTGAGCGTCGACACCTGCACTCCCCCTCAGAAAGACTGGGGATCGGGGTGGTGCTCACAATTGAAACCTTCGAAGGATAAAATAGATCTGAGGACCATTAGTATCTCTAAGAAGGCTTTGACGAAGAAGTCCTGATGCCAGTGGCGTCAGGCTTCTGAGGGCAGTCCCCTCCTAAGGGAAATGGATTACACCTCACTATATGGTGCCCATTCTGCCAATACCTCCACCTTGTGTGCTTTGGGGCCCAGCGGTCTCCGGCAAGCTCATGCCTCAACATCCGCCCGGAAACATAGCAGCATCGAGATGCTCTCCCCCTCCAAGGAGGGTCTCAGAAGGGTCAGTTTGGTTGTTCCCTGCCAGTTCGCTGCTTCAGGGCACAGAGTTGGCCACTCGTGTAACACCAGAAACCAGTCTCGAGCCAGTTAAATTGTGCTGTCAAAAAGCTCAAGCTCAGTCCTTCACCCCTGAAGGAGTTATGGAAACTGTGGGCTTGGCCTCTGAGGGGGCCCAACTCATAGGCTCGGGTCTCTCAACCGAGGTTGCTGAGACCATGCTCATTCCAGAGCTCCCTCCATGAAGAAACTGTATGCCCTGACGTGGAGTTTCACTTCATGGTGCGGGAGTCGCCTGCTTGACCCAGCTAACTACCCAGTTGGTATAGTACTGGAGTTCCTGCAAGAGCAATTTACTGCAGGGTTATCCCCATCCACCTTAAAAGTGTGTATGTGGCGGCAGTGAATCTGTTGGGAGACACCCTTGGTAACTCATTTCCTCCGTGGCACTCTGAGGCTGAGGCCTGCAGCACGCACGACTCGAGATTTGGCCGTAGAATTGGAAGGCCTTTCCATGGCCCCCTTTGAGCCTATTGAAGAGGTTCCTGAGAAGTTCCTTACTCTTAAGACTGTGTTCCTTCTCGCTATCTCGTCTCTCAAGAGAACTGGAGAATTACAGGCCTTGTCGTTATCCTCTTTGTGCCTTAAGTTTGCACCAGGCATGGTGAAAGCCTTCTTGTACCCTAAACCAGGTTATGTTCCTAAGGTCCCCACTAATGTGGCGAGTCCTATTGTGTTGCAGGCCTTCTGCCTTCCTCCATTTCATACTACACACCGGGAGAAATTGAATCTGCTTTGCCCATTCAGGGCATTAGATGCATACATCCACAGAGCTGTCCTGCCCTTTGACGTAAGACTGACCAGTTGTTTGTGTGTTTCAGGTCTAAGAGCAAGTGGATAGTCGAGGCTATATCACGTACGAATCGACCAGCCAGCCTTCTCCTTTGGCGGTCCAGGCCCACTCGACCTGGAGTATGGCTGCTCCCAGAGCTTTGTTGTCAGTCTCCCTCCAGGAAATTTGTGATGCGGTCCTTGCTGCACACTTTTGTGAGGTTTCATAACCTGGATCTGGCGTCCACTCCGGGGTCCAGGGTGCTCTAATTTTAGTGTGCGCAATACGATTTCACACAGACAGGCACTTGGTACTATGGCGGCGTGGGTATAGATGTTCCCACAGCATCTTCAATGCGGTATGAGTTCCCTTGAAAGGGAGTCTCAGGTTACAACTGTAACCATGGTTCCCTGAGAGGGAACGAGACACTGCGTTGCTTTGCCATACTCCCGGCATGCCTGTGACCAACTTGCTTCAGCCAATCAGAAGCTAGCGCTGTTTGGTTTGGGTATGCTTTATAGTTTCCTGGTCATGACATCCCTCGCCTATAACATTCCGTCACGCCATTGAAGTGATTTCACACGTGCTTCATGATGCAATCATGCAGAGGCGTTCCCTTAGCGTCTTCGACGCAGCATCTCATTCCCTTTCAGGGAGCCATGGTTACAGTCGAAACCTGTGATGTTCTATTTAATGTACATTACTTCAGATCTGAAAAGTATAATTTTTAAAAACTGGGCTTATAACAGAATAATATAATATTAATAAAATAAAAGTCCTCTAAAATTTACTTAAAGAGAGTACAATTTTATTAAAAAGTGCACTTTGTAATGTCAAATTAAGGTTTTGCTTTAAAGTACATTTTAAATTAAATCATTCCCCAGCTGAGCGTTGTTTAATGAGACGGTTTTGCCTACAGAGGATTGTTCTTGTCGCCTAGCAACTTATAATAAAGAGTATGAACTGTATAATATCACATCTTAGTGTAGCGCCCCTATGCCCTGATTGTAACCAGAGCAGTTCTTAAAGTGTCTCTCGACTATGCACTAATGCTATCCTCCCCCTATGTCAGCTAGGAAATGTTACTGTATATTGACTTCAATCAACACAAATAGGTAAGTATAACAAAATTAACCTTTAGGTTTATTTATACACAGTAAAATAAAATAAAATAAATAAATGTGTAAATATATGTTTAAGTGTCAAATGTTCAATAAACTTCAAATTAAACCATACTCTTGTCTTGTGTCTTTCTTTTCCTTTGAGGAAAATATGCAATCAATTCAAATAATCAATTATGACAGATCAACACTTCCTTAATATCTCAAATAAACCAATAATATCAATACAAAATATTTGTTCCAAAACCAATAGTTGAAACAATATCTTTTGTACCTTTTGAGTGGAAACTCACATATGCACGTGCGCGCGCACACACTCACAAATCCCAACCCCTCCCTGTTGCAGGCCTGGACGTTGCTAGAGATCGTTGGGGCCGTGAAACAACAAATGGCCTCTTCACTCTATTGAGCAAATAAAATGAAATAAGATCACCTGAATTCCTCTTGATTATCAGCGTTCTCTTCAGACTCCGCCGAAACTCGAACATGCGCTCTCTCTCTCACATGACGATGTTGCGCTGATCGTGTCCCACAGCGTCCGAGGTATTCTAAATCACTCAGAGATTTAGAATGTTATCTGGGTCTTTGTTGATCCAGCAAAACTCGTCAAATTAGACAAAATAAACGTTAATGCAGTCCAGTGTACCTGAATGTCCGTTTATCCATCATATTCTCACACTAACGACTGAACTCAGCACTACAAAAGAAAGCCTGCTTATACTCGTGCACTTTCATCAATGTCATTAGATATGAAGAAAGATATGAAGAAATGTAAGTTTCAACAACTTATACAGCTTTTACATGTACATTTCTTCTCCGCCATCCGAACAACACTCTCATGCGTCCCTCTCTGGTCTCCTCTTCTCCCTCTAGTCCAATCAGAATCGCACTCTCACACGTGAGGGCGGGAACAAATAAAACAACAACCTATCAGCAACAAATGTCTTGCTGCCTCGCTGCCTTGTAAGAGAATGACTTGTACGGCAGCGGTTGTGCATGAAGGCACCTCACGAAACTGATTTCGGACAGACTTCTGAGGCAGCGTAACAGTTTAATAATCTACAGCAAAATAGCGTGAGCTTTGGTGAGAACTAAACAAATAATTTATTATTACAGTAGTAATTTCTCGATAGAAATGATATAAAAATTTAAATATGTTGGTCAAAATCGTACATTTATACACAAACTGAGCAGCAAACGCAACTTTCGGACGAAATCTTTATTTTTCAAGCTCAACTGTCACAGAATGGAAAGCACAGGATTGTGGGATATCAAAGGCAGCTAAGGATACATCTAGGCTTCCTTCAAAAATCGATCTTAGGAAGGTATCTCAGGAAACAGGAACTGAAGCTAACATTGGATTCGGACGTGCCTTGATGCCTTCCTACCTTGAAATGTGTCCTCAGAAGGCAGCATTTTCCAATTTTCGGACGCAGCCATTTTTGCAAGTGCATTACTGTGGCGAGGGGGGCGTGGTTTAGCGGAGCCTGCAGCGGGGGAGAGCGTCAGGAGACGCGTGGTGAGTGAGCGGGTTGAATGCAGATCACGAACACCTGTTTCTCGTTCCAGTGATTGGCTTGGAGACAGGTTAAAACGCCCGGAGAAGCAGGAGCGGGGAGAGAGAGAGTGACTGCTGCTTTGAGCTGGCTGGGACACGACGGCTATTGGAGTGAAGCCCTTGTGGATTGTATGCTGTATCTGGAGTGAAGCCCTTGTGGATTGTGTATGCCGTGTCTGGAGTGAAGCCCTTGTGGAGTATTTGTTTTGTTGTTGTGCGTTGCACAGCCTTTCTGTTGGACCTTTTTAGTTGGAAAATAAAAGCTCAAACAGCAGTCAAAGTCGACCCCTGTCCTCTTCCTTCCTAAACATTATTGAACCTCGTTACACTTACATACAAACTTTAAGTATCACCGTAATTCTTAAAGAAACAGCGCTTTAAAATGTAGTTCTCAACTGAAACACATAATATCACATGTACATAAGCATAAATGATGTACTATCATCTAATGTATTCCAAATGAACCCTCTTCATGAATTAGATATTATTTACTCAATAATAACTTGTTTATTTTACCCAGCATTAACCTACTCTGTTATTAACTCAACATAATAATAACCCTACCTGGGTTACATTAGTAAGATCAACATCTGAACCGCTATATATATATATATGAGTGTTGAAAGTTGAAACACAATAGATTTAAAAGTGTAATCCAACAATTTCTCTCTCTCAAAAAAACAAAACAAAAACAAAATAAAAATCCTGTCGTCATCAGCCTGCAATGAATTCTGGAAACAAAGGACACATTTAGAGGCCGTGTTTGAGGAGCCTTCGAATTGGGACAGTCTTCGTCACAGCATGTGATGCAATTGGCCTTTGAAGGATGCAACCAGATATGGTCTTATTTTTGGGAGATACGAGCATCCCTGGCTCTACCATTGGAGAAAGCGTAAAGGCTAACTTGGATCAAGTGTGCCTTAGTAACATTACAGCCTTTACATCATTGAATTTCCTTCAGAGTTGTTGTGCAACTGTCAGTCACTAGCTGCATTCCAATTCAGAGGCTGCATCCTTCAAAGGCCGCATTCGAAGACCAATTGCATCACAATGACGCAACGAAGGCTGTCCCAATTTGAAGACTCCTTCAAATGCATCCTCCAAGTTTTGGGTTTCAACTTAGTCAAATATCTAATGGTACAAATGTAAAAGTAATTAGTATTTTACTAAGTATCTTACTAAGATGTGATTATATACAGTTTATACTCTTTATTATATACAGAAATGGACCGTTGTGAACATATTTAAAGAGTTTGTGAACCCTGTTTTGTTTTCAGACAGTTTAATATAACTTTCAAAAAGGTTCTGTACAAAAGTTACAACCACTCATTAACAGCAGCTGTCACAGTTGCTTGGCGACAAGAACAATCTTCCGTAGGCTAGACCGTCCCATTTAACAACACTTGTGCTGACCTTTGTGGCCTTCGAAGTGTGGCCTTTAAAGTCTACGTCCTTCAAAGAATGCAGCATCTGAATTGGGCCGCAGCCACTCTTTGCAGATATCACAGAAAGAATGAGAAGTGCCGTAAACTGAATCATACCTGTCGTGACTTCTCTTATAAAACAAAAAAATAGATCAATCCAAAATGAATGTTGAAGATTAGCCAATGGGCAGTCGATTCAATAAATTATAAGCTATTTCCTCACAAAAGTGATTTATTCAGTTGTGAAGCCTCTCCTCCATTGACATCCATTTAAAAAATAAAAACTGCCTCTTGTCTCCTTCCCTGCGTACCGAGGCATTAGCAGGCATTACGCTTTTTTCAGCTTAGGTTACAGGCTTGCCTTCAAGTGGCTTTAATGCAGCCTGTGAAATGGGCAGCTTTAGTGTGAAGATGCATCATGATGTAACACTATAACAGTCAATCAGAGCAGGATTGTGGAGCAGTGTAATTTCACGCCAAAGTTACACAGAACAACGCCACAGAGATAGAGACAACATGATTGACAAAATGTTGTGCCTTTTCACTGCTTGTCATGTCAGATTTACGCTGAAGAGATAACATTTACTGTGTCGCACATAGGAAATGAACGCGTTTTTGTATAACACTGCAATGATTTTCCATTGTTTTTCTTTGTTGCTCTTGTGTCTTTTGCAGCCTCTCACATATGACACAACATTCTAAAAATATGGCACTTAAGTAAAAAAAAATGTAAAAAGCATCTCAAGACCTTGCGTTACTTTCCCCTCCACAGCCAACACGTTCTGAATGAATGGTTCCTGATGTATGCAAAAAAAAATCATATTTGAATTTATTCAAATTTTATTCTTTTTATTTATGTCTTTTTATTTCTTTTATACATTTTTCCTTGTTATGAATCTTATTAATCTTTATGAATTCTAGATCCATTTTATGCCTTTATGTTACATGATTTTCCCTGTACAAATTATTGATTTCTTTGTGTATTTTTCCTTGAGACTTGATTGCATGATGTACACAAAGTGCATCTGTTTTCATCTCTGCAGACATGAGATGATGCAAGATCTGCTAATATTACAAGAACATGGTCACCTAATCAGATCTGCTAGGTGCATCTTGTCTTAAGTGCAAATGGTTGCAAAAGAAGTACCAATAATTGTAATTGGTACTTTCCCTAGTTCCTTCCAGTAAGCAGTGCACAGCATGTAAAATGTTTAGTTTCAGAAGACTTGGGACTTTTTTCTTATCTATCTTTTCATTCTGCAAATGTCTTACTT
Organism: Anabarilius grahami; assembly: GCA_003731715.1. Lineage (NCBI taxonomy): Eukaryota > Metazoa > Chordata > Actinopteri > Cypriniformes > Xenocyprididae > Anabarilius > Anabarilius grahami. Next base: position 1,072,032 of record RJVU01049603.1, read on the forward strand.
CTTTTGGGCCTTTCTTTCTCTGATCTTTACAAACTTCATCTGTTATATACAATACTTTGGATTTTATTATTATCTATTGACTAAGATGAATGTATTTTTCTATCTTATCTTGATACTTATTTGCTATTACAATTTTAATATTTACTTGATTAATTTCTTGTCCATATAATTTTACATTTTATTTCATAAATTGTGTTACTCCTTATTTAAAATTTGATCTCTGACATAATCATTGCTCGTCTGCCTGGATCACACTGCATCAGTTCCTAACAACAGTAACTTGTGAAAAAGAAGGCTACACATTAGCATAGCCTACCTTTAAAAAGAGTACTTATTACGGAAATAATATACTTTAAAAGAATGTAAACTAAATGTAACATTTTCGGACACTTAATTGCATGTTAATTGCAATTTTGAAAATGCATAGCTTAAATTTATATTAAATGCAATTAGCTAAGTTTTAGATGTTTTAGTTTTTCTTGGCTTGCAGCTATATATATGTGTATATATATATATATATATATATATATACACTTTTAAGATTTTAAGTACACTACAATTTCACATTCTATACAATTAATTTTGTTTTTTAGCAATATACTTTTAAGATCTGAAGTACACAAATGCACATTCTATACAAGAAGCTCACCTATTTTTCACAAGGAGTGAATGGAATTTTACGACCTGCGTTCTTGTATTTGGTATGTGTTTTTCCTTTTTGTTCTGTCTGTGCTCTAATAGGTTGTCCAATGATGATTTTCTCTCTCTATTGGCGGTTCAGAAGAGGCGTGGTCTTTATAAGGACGCTGTCGGCGTTCAACGTGGAGCTCATTGTTGGTTCGGCTGCGTTTGAGTTGGGAGCTCCTGGATCCCTCCTCCGGCCGATGATCAAACTTTGCTACCTTCTAGTGAAAGTGTGCCTTCTGAACAACCTGTTGACCATGTTCTATTGTTTATAAAGTTATTCTTTGAGAACGTGGAGCGTAGGGGTGTCCTGCCTATTTATTTTGATATCTTGGTTTGTATTTTGTTTTGCGTTAGGAAGTTAGGGAAGGTAAATGTATTTTATTTCTATATTCACTTAGGTTATTTAACCCCTTCCTCTTTTTCTTTTTAGAGTTGTTCTGTTTGTTATTTTGGCCTTTGGACACCCCGAAGAGATGCTCTCTTTCACTTGTCATATTTATCTTTAATAAACTTAATCATAATTCTTAATTAGCTTTGTGCATTTGTTTGATTATCGACCGGAGTGGTTTAAAACTGGGATTCCAGTACCACCATTTTGTTCCTTTATTATGCCCGCTTGGAGTTCTCGATTTCCCCTAGACGCGGGACGTAATAGCATAGCTTAAATTTATATTAAATGCAATTAGCTAAGTTTTAGATGTTTTAGTTTTTCTTGGCTTGCAGCTATATATATGTATATATATATATATATACACTTTTAAGATTTTAAGTACACTACAATTTCACATTCTATACAATTAATTTTGTTTTTTAGCAATATACTTTTAAGATCTGAAGTACACAAATGCACATTCTATACAAGAAGCTCACCTATTTTTCACAAGGAGTGAATGGAATTTCTGTACACCCTGTGGCACCAAATGGAAATGCAAAAACACTGGTTCTCATTCACTATTAATAATTGCATGGGTTATTCGATTGTTTTCAAACTGTTTTCTTATACACTCCTCCCATCTGCCAATTGGTTTAGCAAACATAGTCACAAAATCATTCCATTGGTTGAACGGTGAATGAGTGTTTAGGACAGTAAAGCACTCACCTTCCACTTTGATTGAAAAAGCTACACTCTGCTGGGATTTCATTGGTCTGCTCTCTCTATTTCCCCAACAATGATATTTATCCTGATCAGACATAGAAACATTCTCAATAGTGAGAGTCTCTCTGCTTGTGATTTTCTCTGGCTCGCCAGCATCAAATGTGCTGCTGTATTTAGACCACTGAAATCTCCAGTCACTGTAATGAGACTCTATTGCACATTTCAGAGAGATGGTCTCTCCAATGAACACAGACCTGTCTGGATCTGCTGTAATTGTTGCTCTGGGTAGATCTGTGAATAAAAAAAATAAAAAAACATCTTTATACCTACTGTATGTCCAGTCAGCCTCTTCCTCTATGTCACATCTGAGAGTGACTGTCTCTCTGCTTAAGACATGGTCACTAGGCATTACAGTCACTTGAACTTTTGGTAAAATCAAACTAAGGTTAATTTTGTCATTCAAACATTGTGAAACACTTAAAGGTGCAGAAAGCGATTTCTGAGCAATACTGTTGATTTTTGACTCAACAAACAAACTCACCCCTCCCTTCATTGCTCCGCCCCAAAATAATGAACATGCAGTGCAACACAGGTAACCACTAACAGGTGGCTCACACAATTAAGGATGAATCAGCTGTGATTCAACAACTACAACAGCATATCTTGGTTCTGTGAAACCGCAAAAAAACAATGTTACTCACATGTCGAGCAGAAACAAAGCAACCTCGGCATCCATTTTCAGGCCTTCCTGCTCTCTAATGTCTCTCCAGCACAGGAAAGCTTTTCCAATATTAATACGGGTCCTAGCTCTTGTCTGAACATAAATCAAGCATCGCGTTAGTTCAGGCAGGCCACGTCAGTCAAGCTCGCACCAGCTGACAGTCAGCTGTTTCATGACGTGTACCAATCCAGTCGTGACACCCATCACAGCGGTTCATTTAAATGCCCATTCATTCTGCCTCTCTCTATTGCTTAGCTGCACGCTGCATTTAACTCCCTCCTCCATCCCCAACTCCACCTATCTGGATTCTTTAATCTAATCTGTTGTTTGTTACGACTGTCTTTGCATACAGTAATTTTATTTTCCTTCCCTGTGTATTTAGCTGTTTACAACACTAATGTATTGTGATTGTATTATGTATGTATGTTTACTGGATCTGTTCTGTACCCCAGGGGGGTTTGACTTGCTGCTCTCCCCGCTCTGTCCAAGCAGGGCTGCATGGACGGGCGTGTGGAGTTTGCCCAGAACAGATCCATACCGCCAACTCTAACTGTATGCATTTATCATTATAATAAATATACATTTGACAAAAGTGGCTTGACTGAACCATTCTTTTTCCAATTATATTTCTCTAGCTTTTCCCTGTTGGTAATATCTCAGCCATCTCTCTTTACAGTATTTCTAAATGTCCTGCTTGCTCACTCTTTCTCTCTACTCCACCATCATGAGCATATATTCCCTACTGCTGATTGGCTATACGAGAGTGTTTTGGTGCTCGGTTGGTCCAATACACTTAGCTTTTTCTCTTATTAACACAGCAAGTACTATGTACAAACACTTTTTTTTTCAGAGCACACACAGAACAGATATCTTGCAAATATTCACAAAATTGTTTGTTTAGATGTTGATTTACATTTTCAACAGCATTTCTCAGAAATCACTTACTGCACCTTTAAGTCTTGAGATGAGAAACTGTTGCAAGTAACAATTTTACTTAAATGTTATTAGATAGCATGCATTAATAAAATCATAAACAAGAAAGTGAGTGATACTAAGAAATAGCATGTATTTAATTAATATTCTGCAATTAATTGTGTAATGATATCTAGAGCATGTTACACACTGTGAATATAATTACAATAGTACACTGAAATAAATTTTCAGTCAGAAATTGCTAGTAAATTTCACAGACAATTAAATGACAATTAACATTGAATTAAGCATGATATTTTAAAGTAGAAAGACTGAAATATTTTTAGTGTATAAATAATATGCAGTATGTGTAACATGAACAGTTTTATAAAATTGTATTAAAATTCTCCTTTCTCACTTTTCTTTTTTTCCCCAGTTAGTAATAGTAATAGTCTATATTTATGTATGCAAATGAAGCGTACAAGGATATTTTAGATAAAAATGGCATAAATCGTCACCTTGAGTGTATCCAGACAGAGTGGGTGACATCAGCACTAAAAGTGGGAGAAACCCATGCAGACATGAGTCATTTCCATTAATACAGCACAAAGCACATTCATGTGTTAGTGACGTCCTGTGGTGTGGCACGCTACTCTATCCTGAACTTTTTTAGTATTTTGACAATTTATAATTATTATGCATGCACCTTTATGAACTCCTAAATTGAGAGGCTACATGGATTGTACATTTTAAAAATATTTGTCACTCCACAGGACCATTAAAGGGTTAGTTCACCCAAAAATGAAAATAATGTCATTTATTACTCACCCTCATGCCGTTCCAGACCCATAAGTCCTTCATTATTCGGATTGCGTGTCAAACCGCCAAACTGCTGAAATCACGTGACTTTGGCACTCCGAACTGCTGATTCCATATATTCATAATGCTCCGAAGCAGTGTTTTGAAATCCGCCATCACTATATAAGTTATTTTTATTTTTTGGCGTACCAAAAAAATACACTTTATAATATTAATATTGAACCACTGTACTCACATGAACTGATTTAAATATGTTTTTAGTACCTTTATGGATCTTGAGAGAGGAAATGTCATTGCTCCCTATGCAGGCCTCACGGAGCCATCGGATTTCATCAAAAATATCTTAATTTGCGTTCCGAATTTTAACGAAGGTCTTACGGGTGTGGAAAGGCATGAGGGTGAGTAATAAATGACAGAATTTTATTTTTTGCGTGAACTAACCCTATAACTAGACAAACTAGGCAAACAGATCATTAAAAATTGTTAAAGGTAGACTATGTAACTTTTTTATTTTTAAATAAGTCAATCAGTTCTGAAAAAAATCACCCATTTAAAAAAACAAAAAAAACAGGAGAGTCTGCTGGCAAAAAGAGAATGTGACAGAGCTTGTAATAAAACGAGAGTCAACATTGGCTTGGCTTTTCGGAGATGGCGAGAACTGAGGGATTCGAAATAAATAGTAAAATACAAAGATGGTGTTTTTATTTCTCAATTTTATTGAACAGATATATATGTAGCTCTCTCAAAGAGTTTGTTTTAAAGCACTAGAGGGCCAAAAGTTACATAGGGTGCTTCTCAATACTCAAATTGATGTTTCCTCATTTCCTCATTTCCAGCACATGAATGAGGAATGAGGCGTGAGGAAGCTTCCTGAGGAGTCATGAGCGAGGACACACAGGCATATCCCTTGCATCCCAAGGGGGTGGAGGTAAGATGAGAGGAAAGGAAACAAGGATACACAAATAAGAAATGAGAAGCACCCAGTGTGTACCTTTAAACATTTAATACATTCCCTATAACCAAAATTAAAATGTTAAACATCATCAGCCCATATGCTCTTGATCTGTTTGATTGTTTACTTGTTCCCTTTCGAAAGGGAACTCGCTCTGCATTTGAAAAGCTATGGGGAATATCACACGTGACTCAGTGTCTGAAAGCCAACTATCCAACAACTCCAATCCCGGAAGTATAAAAGGAGCGCCTGGACAAGGAGTCAACATCTCATCATCTTTCGGGACTGGTTGTGTCTTGCCACTGTCTTTTCAACTTACTCTGTAAGAATTTTACTATCATGTCTAAGGACAAAGAGAAACGTTTTAGGAAGTGTGCTCATCCGTGTCCGAGATTCTTGACGCCGGAAGACACACACAACCTATGCGTTCACTGTCTGGGGGAAGAACACGCACGGACAGTGCTCGAGGGCGCTGTCTGTGTAAATTGTGAGTGTTTCCCCATGAAAATGCTCTGTTCCTACCTGGCCCTTTTCTCGAGGGAAAGGGCGTCGACATCTGCGCCTGGTGGGGCCGGCCCCGCTCGTGCTGAGGCAGTGCGGCAGCTGCATTCATGGGGCTCGCAGATGGAGCTCGCCGCAGAGTTTTAGAGAGGTGTCAATGTCTCTCAGTCTCCGGTGGCGGCTGGCGGGGATGAGCTCCTGGATGACGATGATGTCCTGTCTTTGACATCATCGGATCCGGGAGCGAGTGTTCTTCTGGCAGCTAGCCCCAGAGAGCAGGAGATGGCGGTGGAGGAAGAAGCAAGTGAGACCACTTCTTTCTCCAGGCCTCCTTGCCCAGCGTATGCTGAGTTGCTGGAGGTTATGGAACGCGCTGCCCTGAGATTGCGTGAGGAAAGAGACCGTGCGTGGAAGGCTGGACCATATCCATATCTTTCCGACCATATCCCGGTAACCCCGGTGAGCCTTCCATTCCTTCCGGATCTCCACGTAGAGATCGAAAAGGCATGGAAGAGCCTGTACTCGGCTAGAATTCATCCACATCAGCGGGGAAATTTTGCTGATGTGGAGGGATTGAGCTAGCACGGGTATGTGTCGATGCCGCCTATTGACGAGACGTTTGCGAACTATCTCGTCATGGGCAGTGCACCGACACTGAAAGCTCCGGTCCTGCCGTCCAGACCCCTTAAACTGACATCACGTCTGAACGGCAGGGCGTACGCTGCAGCAGGTCGTACGCTGCAGCAGGTCAGGCTGGCGCGGCTTTGCACACGATGACGGTGTTGCAAGCCTACCAGGCAGACCTGCTGAAGGATCTGGATCAGGGGCAGGGTTTGTCCTCTGAAGCGGTAGCTGAGCTGCGCCGCACCACAGATTCAGAGAGGCGAAGGCGCGCTCAGCAGCATTTAAGAACTGTATACCTCAGAGACAGGGCCAGAGATCCAGTGTCGCCGCTCGAGCGCTTCCTCCGCCTCGGAGCAAGTCGCAAAAGCGGCGGGATACGAGGAAGAGGAAGCAGGACTTGAGAGAGGTGATCGAACACAGGCGCCAGCAACGCCGGTGATTGATCTCCTCTCTAGCAAGGGCAATTATACATCTGCCCTCGCCCTTCTTCCTCGGCCTCCTGAGAGTTTTCAATTAACTGTACATGTTCAGGAAGACACCTTTGAACAGTCAGGCTGACGGCCGGGCCCATGATGAAAGTTTTTTTCTGAAGGCCCGCCTTCTGCCTTGATAGTGAAAGGGTTTGTTGGGCTTTTAGAACCTTGGATTCCATCCTTTCCATGTAAAGACAAGAAGGAGGAGTCTCTGGTCTTCGAGCCACGGGAAGGTAAGACAAGGTCCAATTTATTTCTAAATGCTTGACCTTGTTTTGTTCCTGTAAATATATTTTCCTGAGCATGTAACAGTAAAATATGTAATAAATAGGGGTTTTGGGCAAAACTGAAGTGGTTAAAGGTTGACTGAGAAGGCCACAAAATGGCTGCCGCTTAGTCTCTTTTTATAATTTGAGTAGCTTCTCAGCTAGTTTTCAGTATAGTCTGAGTTGGCACTCATTACTTCAGTTTATAAGTCGAGGTCGGCCTTAACCGGCCGCCTGAAATCATGGCTTCTGAACTTCGCTTTCTTTCTCTTTCCATGAGATTTGGATGTGAAGACCAGACTTTATTAGGCTTATGGTGCCTGTTGTAATTTTAGGCCCGTAGCTTAGCGGCCAGGCTAGAGCTAGGTTAAGTGTGTTATAAGTTTAACCCCTTATATACTATCCCTTTCAGGTTGTATAGTTCCTAGTTCTGGCCTCCTCCCGAGGGAGTTGTTTAGGCCGTATGCCCATTATCCCCTTGCTTATGTAGGTGCAATTGATGAGTTTAACAGCTAGGTTGTAGACTGTTTTTAGACTCCCTGATGCTGTTTTTCTCAGGTGGTAGGCCCTTATCTTTGCTTAGATAAGTTATGCAGGTGTTTGCTAGGCCCCACTTTCTAGAACTTTATTATGCTATAGAATGTTTTTTTCCTCTGAGCCACTTAATTTTCCTAATCAATTTTGAGTTGACGGTGCTAGCTTTTAGCCTTCGTCCTCTAGGGCTTAGTACAGATTTGAGAATCTGTATGGAGAAAATGTTTATCCTCTTTGGAAACAGCATGTATGTCAAAGCATTACGTTTGCTTTGAGTTCTAGATTTTTGCCCTACATTCGAATATGTGAGCTTACTTATGCTGCCACAGGTTAGCACCTGTTCTCATGATAGCAGGCTCTTTGATGTTAGCCTCTATTGGAGAAATTGGTGACCGTATATTCCCCAGTTAAGGTTTATTGGTGTCACTGAGTGCATCACCTGTTGGATTGCATACTCAGGGTAGTATAGAACCACTTATTGGAAAAAGCAGGTTTCTATTAGCTTCCTTTTTTGGTGATCTTGTTAACAGCTATATTGCATATAACTAGGATTGTAGGCTCTTATGGTTATTTAGCCTCCTTCTAGTTAGCAGTTGTATTCTAACAATGCTGTTAGTTGATCATAGTTTGCTCACATATTTACACTGCCACAGGCTTTCGCCACATGTCTATTTGAGGTAATAGGCTTTATAGGCCTCCCTTAGACCATGTTGCCATTGTTTGGTTCCCTTTAGTCACAAATGATTTAGGGTACATTGCCTGTTGGAATGTGTAGACTAGCTCAGGTTGCAGTTAGCCTCCCACAGTTATTGTTGGGTAGAGCTGGTTCCCTGTATCTTGGTTCCCTTTAATTCACGAGCTGAAGCCATGTGTCATTGAAACGGTAGGCCCCTTCAGGGGGTTGGTATTGGTTATGGTTGCCACTTGCTGATGCCACGTGTTTACTAAGGTAGGCCCACTTCGGCCTCCGGTGTAGCATATGGAGTTCAGTTATGTACTCCTTTCTCTTTAAGAGTAAATAGTGTGCTTTTACCAAGTACTTTCTGAGTGGCTGACCTCTCAGGGTGAGTTTTTGTGGTGAAACCTTACTGAGGTTTGGTTCAAACTGCATCTGCCTCCTTGAGTCTGGATTCCTACTCTAGTCGAGCTGAATAGCTACCTAGCATCTAGGTTGGTTCTATTTTTGGCTCCTAGAAATGGCCACTAGACTAACGCAATATGTCCTAGAGGTTGTTAGGCCCTATGGGCCGCCTTTTTTGAACATACTGGCGTATGTTTTAGTGTACTTCTCTCTTGAGAATTATCAGTATACACTTCTGGTTGGCCAGGGGCCCAGGTGATATTTTAACCTCCTATGGTTCGGTTATTTATCTTTCCTGGTGCCTTAAACACTGCCACGAGCTGATGCCACGTGTCTGTTGAGGTTATAGGCCCGTCAAAGGCCTTCCTTAATACGTGTCGGCATACATTGTACTCCTCTTGCTTTAAAGAGTAAAAAGGTTATTTTACTGAATACACTGCTCGTTGGATTGTGTTAGGTGGATTGTCATGCGGGCATTTTGCAGCCTACAAAATGCTGCTGCTGAAGTCATGTGTCTTGCTCCTAGCAAGACAGGTGTTCAGGGTGGCCCTTCCAGGCCACCTTTGAATGTATTTCTGTTACGAATACTTGTCGTATGTGAGTCACGCTCCATAGGTAGCTACTGTCATGATGTAGGCCCCTTTTCGGCCTCCATGATTATGTGCCCATAGCATGGTCTACCTGTTAGGTGAGCTTTGTACTTCCCTACTAGGGTTATATGTGTAATAGTGCTTAGCTCCCTAAGCTGATCATGGGTTGTAGGCCTTAATCAGGCCTCTTCCTGAGATTCAGCCCTAGGCTGGTTTGTGCTCCCCTGTATCAGGTGTTTCTAGCGCATAGCCTCCTCAGTGCAAATAATCAGGTGCTGAGTAGATCCTAGAATGAGTGGACGATACTCCCCTCAATACGAGGGTTCATAGCCCTCAGCTGAGTTCTGCTCTCCAAGATGCCAGTCTCGACGCGTGGGTTTGAGTTGCTTCCTGCCCTTCTTGCAGTCACTCTTACCTGCTCTCTTCTCTGAATAATGCGTTATGGAGATTCTGTATTCAGACAGGGTTGGCCAAGACTAAGTTTGTCCTATATCAGACCAGGTCGGCCTCCCTGGTGGCATTGGGGGTGACTTCGTTCCTCTCTAGTGACTGGCCGGGGCTCCTCTCAGTTCCCTGGACACATTCCCTTTAAGGTTCCACTTTTCTTTGGAAAAGTTGGTTCCAGATGCCTTTAGCGGCCTTGGTAGGCTTTCTACGGAAGGCCTTCTTGAGGCTCAGTTTGGGCTGTTGGCCATAGGGAATGCTATCACTGACAGCCTGGTGTGACCCGAGGGGGAGTTGCTAAGTTTTTTTTCTGAAATTGCTTTTTACCTTTGTCTCAGCCATATTATTTGGCATGCACTCTCCTTAAGCATGGCGGCGTGGGTATATCGTTCCCCATAGCATTTCATAGTCAACATCAATCGTCTTGAAGGACTGTTCAGCAGGCAGCCCGAAGCATGGCAAGGAAACGCAGAGTCTCGTTCCCTGTTTCTCAGGGAACCATGGTTACATCTGTAACCTGAGATGTTCCCTTTCGAAAGGGAACTCGCTCTGCGTTTCCTTGCCATGCTTCGGGCTGCCTGCTGAACAGTCCTTCAAGACGATTGATGTTGACTGCTTCTCCAGGCACTCCTTTTATACTTCCGGGTCGCGCCATATTTTGTCATAGGCTGTCGCCGGCCAATAGGGATTGGAGTTGTTGGATAGTTGGCTTTCAGACACAGAGTCACGTGTGACGTTCCCCATAGCGTTTCAAACGCAGAGTCTTGTTCCCTGTTTCTCAGGGAACCATGGTTACATAAGTAACCTGAGACGTTTTGTATCTGTTTAAAAAAAATAACAAAATAAATCGTATTTCTTCAAGGTTTGAGTTAATACGCTCAGTTTATCAGAGTTCTTTAATTAAATGTTGGTTTAATTATACAGCGGTTATTAGCATTAATATGACATTGCTCGAAGCAGCCTTTTTCAACTAAAAAGAGACCAGTGACTAGGTAATTTTACAACTGTTGAATCAAATACATTTAACACTTCAAGAAAACATTTATAGACATTACAAAGTCTATAAAGTACAGTATCAAAGTTGGCCCATTTGATTTTAAGGGTTAGAGACAGTGGAATATTTAGACAAAACTAAATTACGACTATATGGGGTGCAAAAACCTTGATCAGCACTATAAGTGGACCTCAGAAGGGAAAAAAGGTATATTTAAAATGTATTGTATGACCTCTTTATTACTCCCAGTTTGCCGTCAGGTAAGTGGGACAAAGAAATACATCCTAGATAATTCATGAAAAAAAGTTTGGTAAGAACTGAGTAGTAAGAGACAATGATGGGGGAGATAATACAGTCAAGAAACAAAGCATATAGCATTTGAAGCACAAAGCCAACATGCATTGTTTTCCTTGTGAGTTTTGATGTACACTCTTAGAAATAAATGATCCAAAAGTTTTTTCTTTTTTTTTTCTTTTTTTTTTAACAGTGATGCCATGGAACAGAAGCATTTTTGGTTCCCCAAAGAACCTTTCAGTGAACATTACAGTGAACCATTGTGAACAAAGAGTGAAGAACATTTTTGAACCATAAACATTTTTGTGGAATTGAAAGTTTCCACTGATGGAGCCATCGGTGCCAATAAAGAATTTTTGAAATATTTTAGAAATATTTTTGAGAGTGTAGCACAAGATGTGTTGAAGCAGCACTGTGGTTAAGGTCACATGCTCTATTGCAATGTTACCCAAAAAAGACAATAACTGCCCTACATATTTATATTTCAAAAGCTTTGTTTACAGACATTTTATATCATTTTTTATTTTTTATTTTTTTTTATCAGATGGTGAATGCGTCAACAAAAATGTTGCTGTGTTGTACACATTTAAAAAATAAAAATAAAACTGGGTTAAGATAAATCACTTGATGCTCTGGATAAAACACTTATGCTTAATTTTAAAATAATATTTATTTTAATAAACAAAATAATAGAAATAGAAAATAATACTTACCGAGCATTAGCAAAAGTGCACCAATTTCCATAGTATTCTATTAATAATGGACTATCAAAGTCAAGTATTGAGGAGAATTGCACATATGGCAATTTGCAAAAACGAAAGATGCAGAACTAACCTTGCAGCCTGTAACCCTGCAAACTCACAGATGTAAGCAGGCTTTATTTAGAGACAAAGTATATGATGTCACTGGAACACAACAGACGAAGTGTGAATGGACCGCCACGCTTTTTATATAGACATTGTTTTTCAATGCGGCATTAGAAGGTGAGAAAAGGCTTGCGGTTTAGAAGTGCAGAAAAACATCAGCATGATCTATCATGTCAAGAAATGTAATAAACATTGAAATGTTAATTTTTGCTTCTTAATATTTTTGGTCACACTTTATTACAGTTTTTCTCGACTTCTTAAACACTATAACCAGGCTTTAAAACTAAAATTTTAATACCATAATGCAATTTATCAAAAAGCACACCCATTTCTCTAAATTATAAACACGATTCCCCTGTTTTGACACATGAGTCAGATTTGTTGAACTGTCACTGAAAATCTCTACACACAAATCCTATGGAGTTAATATTGTGCCATAATTAAACAAACAAAGGGTCCGTCCTACCCCCAGAAGGCTTCGGCTGTGCAGCACGCCCCGGTCCCCAAGCTTTCCGCGGGGGAGCACGGGCGGCCACACTAGCTTTCTGTTGGGGTCTGTGCCCCGAGGAGCCGGCTGTCGGCTGAGGCTGCCCCCGCCCGGCAGCCTCAGGGGGATGAGTTTTTCGAGGGAGGAACCTTTGAAACGCCGCCTTCTGTTTCTTTGCCTCCTCGAACCTGTCGACGACAGTGTTAACTGCGTCACCGAACAGGCCCTCGGAGGAAAGCGGCGCATCCATGTGGACAAATTTGTCTTTGTCCTTTATGTCAGCTAGATTGAGCCACAGATGTCTCTCCGTGCCCACCAGTGCTGCCATGGAGCGGCCCACTGACTTGGCCGTCTCTTTGGTGGCACGGAGAGCTAAATCTGTGGCTCTCCTCAGCTCTTGGATCGTCTGAAAGGTCACCTCCCCACTTTCATCAATCTCCCCCAGCAGATCAGCTTGGTATGCCTGCAGTATACTCATCGTGTGCAGACATGCCGCAGCCTGACCCGCTGCCGGGTAAGCCTTGCCCACCAGATTTGATGTTTGCTTTAATGGTCTGGTGGGCAATGTCGGGGCTTTCAGGGACGATGCAGACTCGGGCGAGAGATAGCTCGCAAGCGTCTCTTCAACCCGAGGCATCGCCCTGTACCCGTGTTGCTTCAGCCCGTTAATATTGCTGGACATGGATGTTTGCGGGCTGAAGACACGGTACTGCACAGGTCTGTTCCACGACCTCGACACCTCGGTGTGGAGGTCGGGAAAGAACGGCAGTCCCCGACGCTGAGGCAATGACCTGGCTGGAAGAAAGCGTTCGTCCAGTTTGCTCTTTATTTTTGGAACGCTTTCCTCCGCGGGCCAGTTTATATTTAACTTTTCTACTGCCCGGGCCATAACCTCAGCAAGCTCCTCATGGGCTGGAGATGAGGATGACTGTCCCTCATCTCCACCCTCGACACCTTCAATATCAACCTCCTCGGAGGAAGATACATTCAGTATCGGTGTCTCTCTTCGGGGGGAAGAACCGCAGCGCGTGCTTCCGCCACCAAAGGAGAGACACTGGATCTAGCAGGTAAGGGGAGCGATAAGGCAAAGCCCATCTCTCCCCCCTCTGTTAGATCCATTTGTGAACCCCACGAGTGCAGTCTACGCTGTGCCTCGGCAGCAGCGGGACCAGACCCGCGGGGAACACTCGCCGCGGCGCCCTCCTCAAAGAGCGCCCGGCGTGAGCGAAGTGCCCTGAGAGTGAGCCTCTCACAGTGCACACAGACAGCCCCCTCGAGAGCTGCCTGAGCGTGCTCAATCCCCAGACACTTCACACACATCTCATGTGTGTCCCCTGCCACGATGAATCGTGGACAGGGAGGCACACACTTCGTGAAACGTTCCGTCATTTTGCTTTCTTTGTTCAGACAATACAACAATAAATAGAACAGACAAGATACATGTAGCGCTTACTGAAGACAACAGAAGCTAGCGTTCTCTGTTTTTGGGCGTGCTTTATTGTCCGCGACGTCGCCCGCCTATGACGTCACGTTCTCTCTCTCATTGGTTGGATACAGTGGTGCTTCACGAACACAAAAATACAGAGGATTCCCATCACGTCAACTACGTAGCGTCTATAGTTCCCACGAAAGGGAACCATATTTATGAAAACCATAAAAACAAAACACACAATACAATACATTTCATCATTGACCATATGCTAGTTCAAAAAGGTAAGTTTTTAACCTAGATTTAAAAACAGATATGGAAGGAGCAAATCTAATACTGAAGGGTAACGCATTCCACAATCTGGTAGCAGCTACTGAAAAGGCAAGGTTACCCCTACTTTTCAGCTTTGATTTCGGAATACGTAGCAATCTCTGATTAGACGACTGGAGAGACACAACTGGACAATGTTCTGTCAGTAAATCTGAAAGGTAAGGAGGGGCAAAACCATTTAAAGATTTAACACGGTATCGTACAGGCAACCAGTGCAAAGAGCGGAGCACTGGAGTAATATGGTCCCGTTTTTTAGTACGTCAGAAGTCTTGCCGCCCCATTTTGTACCATCTGTAACTGGGATAAAGCTGTTTGGCTAATCCTGTAATACAGTGAATTTCAATAATCTAGCCTTGATGTTAAAAATGCATGAATTATTCTTTCAAAGTTATTAAAAGATAGAACATGTTTTACTTTAGCTAAAAGACGAAGCTGAAAAAAAGCAGGATTTGACTACTGAATTTATCTTGTCAAATTTTAGACCATCATCAAAAACAAAGCCCAAGTTCTTTACCGAAGGCTTTGCAGAAAGTGTTAAATTACCTAGGGTTATTTGACTAGGAGAGTCAGATGAACCAAAAACGTCTCGGGTTACTAATGTAACCCTTGTTCCCTGAATAAGGGAACGAGACGCTATGTCAATGACGTAATGGGAACCCTCTGCGTATTGCGTCGTGAAGCACTTCTGTATCCAACCAATGAGGAAATGAGACGTCAGAGGCGGGTGATGTCATGGACCAGGAAACTATAAAGCATACCCAGAACAAAGAACGCTAGCTTCTGGAATATGTCTGAAGCAAGACGCTCGCAGGTATGCAGGGGGTACGGCAACGTGACGTAGCGTCTCGTTCCCTTATTCAGGGAACAAGGGTTACATCAGTAACCCGAGACGTTCCCTTTCATGGGAACTATCGACGCTACGTCAATGATGTAATGGGAACGCTATCCCAACTATGCCGTATCGCCAAGTACCTGTCTATTATCTTGTAGAACCAAGGAACCCGGAGTAGAAGTTACGTCTAGGTTATAAAACCTAATGAATGTGTGCTGGGATGACCATCCAGCTGCATCACATATATCATTTAATGACACTCCTGACATTAATGCTTTAGAAGCGGCCATACCCCTGGTAGAATGAGCACGGACAGCTAGAGGACATGGCTGTCCAGAAGCTTCGTAGGCAAGTGAGATGGCCTCGACCACCCACTTGCTCATACTGTGCTTAGATGCTGGGCCCCCCTTCTTAGGGGACCCGTAACATACAAACAGCTGATCTGTTTTCCACCACAGGGCAGCTCTGTGGGCGTAAGCATCCAAAGCCCTAAACGCAGTTTACGTTTCTCCTGATCCGAATTTTCAAAAGGAGGAGGACAAAAGGCCTGGAGTACAATAGGACCCGGGATGTTGGTGGGGACCTTTGGAACGTAGCCAGGTCTAGTATGCAGGAAAGCCTTAACCATACCCGGTGCGAATTCCAAGCACGAAGGAGCAACCGATAGTGCTTGTAAATCTCCTATTCTTTTCAGAGATGATATTGCCAGAAGAAATATGGTTTTTAGAGTAAGAAACTTTTCTGACACTTCTTCTAGTGGTTCGAAGGGCGCCTCAGCTAACCCTTGTAACACTATAGCCAAGTCCCAGGCTGGAGTTTTTGTACGTACCGGAGGCCTCAGCCTCAGAGTACCACGAAGGAAGCGTATGACTAGGGGGTCTCGACCCACCGAGGAACCACCCACAGGAAGATGATAAGCCGAGATGGCTGCTATATATACCTTCAATGTTGAAGGAGATAGACCTTCTGAAAATTTTTACTGAAGGAATTGAAGCACAAAGCTGATAGGAGACTGGACAGGGTCCATATTACGTTGACTACACCATGTAGAGAACAGTTTCCATTTATACATACACAGCTTCCTTGTGGAGTGAGCTCTGGATTGAAGGATGGTCTCCACAACCTCGGTTGGGAGACCGGAGTCTATGAGCCTTGCCCCCTCAGAGGCCAGGCCCACAGCCTCCATAGTTCTGGACAGGGATGAAGAATCATGCCGCCCGCTTGCGACAGGAGATCCTGTCTGAGAGGAAGCTCCATAGGAGAGCCGTGTAGTAGGGATATTAGATCCGCAAACCATATCCTGGTTGGCCAGTACGGGGCCACCAGTATTAGGCTGACCCCTTCTTGGCGTACTTTTTCCAGAAGGGAAATGCATACAGACGCAGCCTCAGCCACGTCTGTAGCATGGCATCCACCCCTAGAGGCGCTGGGTGCATCAGAGGGCACTGGGTTGACTCCTCTGTAGCAAACAGGTCAACTTGAGCTTGACCTACATTTTTCCAGATAAGCTCCACCACCTCGGTGTGGAGTTTCCATTCCCCAGGCCTCGAGCCCTGCCTCGACAGGGCGTCTGCTCCCACATTTAGATGCCCTGGAATATAAGCTGCTTTTATTGAGAGGAGCTTTCCCTGGGCCCACAGGAGGATCCGACAGGCCAATTTGCAGAGTTGGCGAGACCGCAGACCCCCCTGATGGTTGATGTAAGAGACCACCGTCGTGTTGTCCGTGCGGACCAACACGTGATGGCCCCTCAGGTCTGGGAGGAAGTGTTTCAGTGCAAGAAACACCGCCTTCATCTCCAGCCGATTTATGTGCCAGGAGAGCTGATGGTCCTCCCATAGACCCTGAGCCGAGCGACCACTCATGATCGCCCCCCAGCCCGTGAGGGAAGCATCTGTCGTAAGCATTACGCGACGACGAGAAGTCCCCAACATGGGTCCCTGGGACAGGAACCAAGGCTTTTTCCACATGACCAGAGCACGAAGGCATCGGCGCGTGACTTTGATCATGCGAAAAGGATTTCCTCTTGGAGACAATCGCTTGGTCCTGAGCCACCACTGTAAGGGTCTCATGTACAGAAGGCCAATAGTAATCACGTTGGACGCAGCTGCCATCAGACCCAACAGTCTCTGAAACTGTTTTACAGTGAGTGACTGGCCTAACTTCACCCCATTCACGGCTCCGAGAATGGAACTCACATGAGCAGGAGACAGATGTGCCTGCATCGTAGTGGAATCCCAAACTACCCCTAGATACTTGGCAATTTGACTCGGAACCAGCACACTCTTTTTGGCAGCCCAAGCTTCTTCATGTGCGACAGAACAACATCTTGATGTTGAACTGCCAACTGTTCTGTTTGAGCTAGTATCAACCAGTCGTCGATATAGTTCAGTACGCGGATGCCCTGGAGTCTCAGCGGAGCCAGAGCTGCATCCACGCACTTCGTGAACGTGCGGGGTGATAGTGATAGGCCGAAAGGAAGAACCCTGTATTGGTAAGCTTCGCCCCCGAAAGCAAACCTGAGGAACTTCCTGTGAGAAGGATGGATGGATACATGAAAGTATGCGTCTTTCAGGTCTATCGCCACAAACCAGTCCTCGGACCTGATTTGTGGGATAATCTGTTTGAGTGTAAGCATTTTGAACTTTAACTTTCGTACAGATCGATTTAACACACGTAAATCTTTTGCTGGGAGGAGGAACCCTTTCTATAGCTCCTTTTTGCAAAACCGTCATAGCCTCTTGTTCCATAACCAGAGACTGCTCTGGGGTCACCACTGTGGGAAGGACCCCGTTGAACCTGGGCGGTTAAGAGCCGAACTGTATTCTGTAACCCTGTTCTATCATGAGCAGCACCCATTTCGAAATGTACGGGAGACGTTTCCATTCTTCCATAAATTCTACTAAGGGAACCAGTCTCTCGAGACTGGTCTCTGGTGTTTTTTGTGCACTTGGCTCGTCTGTCTGATGCGGCACACCGGTAGACAAATGAATCAAGCGCAAACCGACCCTCCTCGGAGGATCGGTGGAGACAGCTGAGCCCTGACGCACACTGGGTGGCAGGGTTGGCAGAACAGCCCCCTGAGGGCGCCAAAGGGGATCGGATATCAAGTTTTTTAACACCCGAACCCCTCCGGAGGGGGCTACCCTCATGAGTCCTGGACGACTGGCGTCAGGACTTCTTCTTTGAAGCCTTCCGGGAGATAATGACGGTCCTCAGATCCGCCTTACCCCCAGAAGGCTTCGCCTGTGCTGACCGTCCCGATCCCCAAGCTCTCTGCGGGGGAGCACGAGTGGCCACACTGGCTTTCTGCTGCGCTCTGTGCGCCGAGGAGTTGGCTGTCGGCCGAGGCTGCTCCCGCTCAGCAGCCTCGGGGGGATGGATGTGGCGGGGAAGGAATCTCTGGAAGGCCGCTGACTGTCTACGTGTCTCCTGGAACCTGACGACGACAGATGAAACTGCATCGCCGAACAGGCCCACAGGAGACAGCGGCGCATCCATGAGGACATTCTTATCTCTCTCCTTTATATCGGAGAGGTTAAGCCATAGATGCCTCTCCGTGGCCACCAAGGCTGCCATAGAGCGGCCGATTGACTTGGCCCGGAGAGCTAGATCTGTCGCTTTTCTGAGTTCTTGGATCGTTTCGAACGTCGCTTCCCCGCTATCATCTATCTCCCCCAGCAGGTCAGCCTGATATGCTTGCAGTATTGACATCGTGTGCAAACATGCTGCAGCCTGACCTGCTGCCGAATAAGCCTTGACCACCATGCCCGATGTTGTCTTTAGAGGCTTAGTGGGCAGTGTCGGGGTCTTGAGGGACAATGCAGACTCGGGCGAGAGATAGCTCGCGAGCGTCTCTTCAACCCTAGGCATCACCCCATAGCTGTGGTGTTTCAGCCCCATAATATTGCTATATATTGATGTTTGGGGGCTGTAAACACGGTATTGCACAGGTCTATTCCACGACCTCGACACCTCGGTGTGGAGGTCGGGAAAGAATGGCAGACCCCGACGCTGGGGTAGTGACCGTGCGAGGAGAAAGCGCTCATCAAGGTTATTTTTTGGTCTATTGTCGCTTCTCTCCGCGGGCCAGTCTATTTTAAGCTTGTCGACTGCCCTAGTCACTACCTCCAGCAGCTCCTCATAAGCTGGAGATGAGGATGGCGGTTCCTCATCACCAGCCTCGACGCTCTCCACATCAACCTCCTCGGAGGAAGATACGTTGAGCGTCTGTGTCTCTCTCTGGGGGGAAAAAACCGCAACGCGTGCTTCCACCCCCAGAGGAGAGACACTGGGTCTGGCTAGTAAGGGAAGAGATAAGGCAGGGCCCGTCTCAACCCCCTCTACCAGATCCATTTGTGATCCCCACGAATGCAGCTTCCGCTGTGCCTCGACAGCAGCGGGACCCGATCCGCGGGGAACAGTCGCCGCGGCGCCCTCCTCGAAGAGCGCGCGGCGCGACCTCGGCACTCTGAGAGTGAGCCACTCACAGTGTACTCAGACAGCTCCCTCGAGAGCTGCCTGTGCATGCTCAACTCCCAGACACATCACACACATCTCGTGTGTTTCCCCACCCGAGATGAATCGAGTGCAAGGAGGCACACACTTTGTGAATTGCTGGACAGTCTTTTCCGCCATATATATTGTCTTATAGTGCTTTGAAACTCTTGTCCTCAGACGAAGAGATCACTGTGTGTAAGATATAACAGGACAAACAACACCACATAAGACATACAAGATACAGAGAGCGCTTGCTGAAGACAACAGAAGCTAGCGTTCTTTGTTCTGGGTATGCTTTATAGTTTCCTGGTCCGTGACGTCACCCGCCTCTGACGTCTCGTTTCCTCATTGGTTGGATACAGAAGTGCTTCACGACGCAATATGCAGAGGGTTCCCATTACGTCATTGACGTAGCGTCCATGAAAGGGAACTATGATTTCAGTTTTATTTTCATTTGATACTGCAAGGTACTCATAAACAGGTGGATTAATAACAGAGTTAAAAAGAGTAAAAAGAGTTCTTGGTCTATGGTAATTTTTAGTAATGAGTTTAATAAAATAACTGGATCTTGCTAGCCTGACGTGGTCATACTCAATTCTGAATATGAGTCTGATACTGCTCCATTGGGCTTTGATTATGGGGGCGTATTTCAACCGATCCAGGAAAGACCTCAATTGGATAGACTTACAACCAATCAGAGCTACAGAGTAAGTGACGTATGTTGAGCGACGCATAGTTGTCAACAGAACTCAACTACACACATGCTGGAACTAGTAGACGATGAGCGTAAACAATCTTTGCCGGTGTTGTAAAAAGAATTTAAGTATACACGGAGTACTTGCCAACACGAGCTTAATTTTTGCGCCCCATCTTCTTAGCGACCATCGGGGCCAGCTGATAAATCAAACTTTTGCCGAATCCCGTAGGAAGGACGGCAAAGACATCTTTCCCATCGACAAATGCCTTGATCGCGGTCCTCTGTTCCTCTTTTAAAATTAATGCGCTGTCGATATCTTCTATAACGGACGCGATGGCGGAATCTACACATCTCAGTTCTTCAACAACAGCCATCATTGTTGTAAACTAATTCAACCCAAGCGCTCTTTGATGACGTGGCTGATTACGTTTCTGGTGATAATCTGTCAATCATCGCCCTGACAATGTGATTGGTCCGAACAGTTTCTGTTCGGGCATAATTACTCCTCTACGGATCGAGTCCAGACCGAACTTCCCGACCTAAAAATGTTGTGGGCGGGGCTAAGTTCGGCTGGCATCCAGGCAAGGATCTTGCTGCTCTCAAAGCCTATTTGGTATTTTAACAATGACTCCCTTAATATTTCAAAAGAATCATGAAGCTTATCTTTCTTCCATTTATGCTCTGCTCTTCTGCAGAACTGCCTCAAGGAGTGTATGTTGTCATCAATCCATGGGTCAGCTCTTGGATTAGATTTTAAGGTCTTTACAGGAGCCACTGTGTTTAAAACATTCACACATGTAGAATTGAACTCAGCCAAAAGCTCCTCTGCACTTCATACTGGTATGTGTAGGTTTAAGGGTGGGTAAAAGCAGGGGTTTTCAAACTGGGGTCTGGGGGCCACAAGGGAGTGACGGAGGTATAATAATAAATAAATTACTAGTTATGTATGTGTCAGACACAGACGAGGACTCAGATGAGGTAATGTGCAACAGTGTTTATTGACAGAGGTTTCAGACACAGGTGATAACACAGGTGGGGAATCTTGACACGTAGAACAGACAACTGGTATAATAATGATAACTTTCCTAGACAGATGTAGAAGTTGACACAGACGATGATGATGAGGATGAAGGACTCAGGATAGGAGACGAAGACGATGAAGACAACAGGTAAGTACTAAGTCCAGGTAGTAAGAGGGCGAGTAACGTGTAGGGATCGGTGCAAGACCAGACAATGAGTGAATGAGACTGGTGTGCTTATATGTGGCTCTGGTGATGATGTACAGGTGTTCAGTATTCCGGTGATTGTGAACGAGTGGGCGTGGCGTAAGTGTCCGTGTCTGAAGGTGCAGGTTGTGTAGCTGTGACAGTATGGATCTATAACAGTTTTTTTTTTTCATTTGCTAATAAGTGTTTAAAAATACTTACTTTTTCTAAACTCTTAACACAGCAACACACCTCACGTCACACAATTAGCCAAATAGTTAATTTTCTGCCCCAAACCATATTTTGTTACATTTCAACTCTAAATTTCAAAATTCTAAAAACTTTTTTCTACATATACTAACTCTATCAAAACACAGCAAACCCAATTCAAAATTGAGTCATTCTGTCAAAGCACTAGTTTTCTATCCAACATGAACATATAGTCAATCATAGTGCAATGACTGTCAAAATATTAACAGTTGATGGAATTATGAAAACTACATTACTTGTCATATTTCAGTTCTACCTGCAGAAAATATGAAATCCATTTGTTTTTATAATCAAGTTTCCTTTTACTGTAAGCCATTCTACATTTTTGGTTGAGTATTGAATGTGTGCATTCTTGGCAACATACTGTCTAAAAGTAAATGAATCATTACTTTATAGAATGTACAGTAGAAAAAAGAAGAAGAAGAAAGTAGCAGAAATGCTCAGGGAAGACACTGGTCAAATGGATCCACTATGCAGAACTTCATTGCCCTCATAGAGGGTGGGATGGTGCCCCCTTGGTAGTTGGTGTCCTACGCAGACTGCATATTCTGCATATATGGAACAGAGGCTGATGTAGTAAAAGCTTTACATTAAGCTTTTACTGAAATGAAAACATGAAATTGCTGCCATTGATCAAAAATAAATTCAACATACATGGTCTTTGGTTGTGGAAGCTTTTTTTTCACTACAGAATAATAGAACAAAAAGTATAAATGGTAATTGTGACTTTTTGTCACAATAAAAATGTCTCCCTCACTCAGACATTATTTTTTTCTCTCTGCTCCTCTGTGTTGTTCTGCATCCACACTGAACAAAATCCATTCAAAGAGTCCTATTTTACTGTATGTCCATGTAATGAAAAGAACTTCAACACCTGACTATGCCTCCAACTGAGATTGAAATCTGCCATTTCTCAATATTTCAGTGATCTGCTACTTAAAAATGCTTATCAATTGTTTCAGTATTTGTTATATATATTTTTTTCAATACTTTTGAGCTGCTGTTGTTGCAGAAGTAGGTTTTATAGTATATTTAAAGATTTGAACATAAGGTCTTCATTTCTGACATGCTGTGTTTAAGCATTTGTAAATAAGTTGAGAAAGATCCATGATTTTGGTTTTGGGTAAGCTTGTGTGAAAAGAAAATGAATTTTAGAAATGTGTTAATTGACTGCATATTGTGTGAAAATGACATGAATTGTGTTAATGGTATGGTCACAACAGACGGATGTTCAGCTAAATGTGTTTAGAGTTTTGAAAATGTGACTACAGATTGGACAAAAGGATGTTAGCAATTGTAAAGGGGCAGTCGTGGCCTAATGGATAGAGAGTCGGACTTGTAACCCAAAGGTCATGGGTTCGAATCTCAGGTCCGGCAGGGATTGTCGGTGAGGGGAGTGAATGTCCAGCGCTCTCCCCACCCTCAATACCACGACTGAGGTGAGACCCTTGAGCAAGGCACCGTACCCCCAACTGCTCCCCGGGCGCCGCAGCAATGGCTGCCCACTGCTCCGGGTGTGTGTTCACTGCTGTGTGTGTGCACTTGGATGGGTTAAATGCAGAGCACAAATTCCGAGTATGGGTCACCATATTTCTCTCATTTCACTGCTGGTTTCTCTCATTTCACTGCTGGTTTCTCTCATTTCACTGCTGGTTATATATGCTCTATATAATTGTGCATGTGACAAATAAAACTCTTGAATCTTGAATCTTAAAAATAAATGCAGATATATAAAATTACAATATAATAAATAAAAATAATATAAATAAAAATTAGATTGAACGAAACAAATAAATAATACAATTATCAGTACATCACTATAGCGAATATATAAAAATATATAATGTGACTTAATAGAATCTAATTTTAAATTAATAATATACAATTTTCATTGTATATTTTGAGTGTTTATAAAAGATAGATGCCTTTTAAATTTTAGGATGGGGGTCCCTCACATGAGGATGATCATATTTGGGAGTCCGTGTCATCTAAAAAATTGAAAACCCTCAGGGTTAAGGGGTCAATGGTGTAATTATAAAAAATATAAAAATATAATAATGTAAAAACATGCAAGTGTTTTGTATCAAATGATTAATTAAATAGTACATTACAGTTTTTCACAGTTGCTAAGACATTTCTTAAAACATTTACCCATCTTTCACAACACTAAACACAAATCCAAATCTTTGAGCTATATTCACAAAACCCCTGTATACTCTTCTGGCAAAATCAAACAATCAGCTCAAAACCATTTCACCTGTACTCAAATACACACCAGTCAATATATATAAACACTACAGAGCAAGCATTAGACATTATCAAAAAATGGAGAACACAGCATCCAGAACATGAGGTTACAGAAGAAATAAAAAAAACAAAAATAACAAATTTTGCATTTTTTTCACAAAAAGAATAGTTATCACAACTTAGTAAGGTGAATAGGACACACTTTAGATTAGGGTCCAATTATCATTATTACATAACTATTAACTATGACTTTTGCCTCAATAAACTCTTAATTACCACTTATCAATAGTTAGTAAGGTAGTTGTTAAGTTTAGGTATTGGGGAGGATTAAGAGATTTAGAATATGGTCATGCAGAATAAGACATTAATATGTGCTTTATAAGTATTAATAAACAGCCAATATCCTAGTAATACACATGCTAATAAGCAACTAGTTACAGTTTTTTTCAACTGCTTACACACATTTTCAAAACTTTGCCTCTTTTTTTCAAAACTTTACTCACAAATCCAAGAATTGCACACACAAAATGCAAAACGCCTCACATCTCTAGCAAAATTAAGCACTGCATTCATAATATCACAAACACATCTCAAAAGCAAACATTTGTCTTACGTAGCAAACACCTTTGCCATAATATTCTATTTTTGGATATATCATATACACACAGTTATTTAAAACCTAAAGCATAAAACCTACAACCTATGTACATTTCTACAAGACTGAAAGTAATTGGCAGAGAGATGCTGAAAAATTCACTGTAAACATGAAAGCATACAGTATTACACAGTACGGAAGAAAAGAAAAACATCAACCATGTGTAGGAACTCCCTGTTGGATTTTTGTGTGTTACATAGAGAATTGTGTGTTGTGTTTTGAAAAAGAGTCGAAGGCTGAGAATTAGTGTATGGTTTTGCAGATTTGGTGTGTGGTTCTGGTGTTTGAGTGTCAGGTTTCACAAATTATTTGACAAGTAAGGATTTTGTGTGTAAGCAGTTGAAAAAAAACTGTAGTAATGAGAACTGGACCCTAAACTAAAGTGTTACCGTTGAATATATTGTATACTGTATGTACTGCAAGTGTAGTATTCAATGTCTGTATTCAGCACTTTCTTACTGTAAAAATGCCGTAGTCCAATTGCAAAAGCCCAAAAAATCAAAGAATACTCTAAATGAAAAGCATGTTACAGTACAATCAAAAAAGTTGTGCAACTGCAAAATCAAAGTTAATGGAAGACTCATTCTGCCTCAGTCTTCATGCTAGGTCCGGCCTGAGGACTTAACATCACATTCAAAGTTGTCTCTGGTGAGCTGGATCCAGCCTTGACAACACTCTCCACACCATGCTCTTCCTCGTCCTCATTCTCTTCCTCCTCGACCACCACCTCTTTCACATATTCTTTCTCCTCCTCCTCTCAGATTGTTTCCTTCCATTGTTCATATCAGTGCACCTGTGCCACTTATGCACTCTGAACGGACTCATATTTTGTACAGTTGGTTTGATCACATCATTAGAAACAAGAGTGAACAATTTTGAGCTGTTGTGTGTAAACAATGACAACTGTGTTGTAGTTGTGTTTAACTTTTTCCAATTGTGTTTACCGTTTTTCAACACACTGCATCACAGTGCAAAATGTGTTTTAGTGAGAATGTGTTTAGAGTTTTGCGAAAAGAGTGCATGAGATTATTTTGCAAATGGTGTCTAACTGCATGAATTTGTTTACTCAGACAGCAACATAGTGTGGGCTAGATCCGGCCCACCTCTGGTATATGTGGATTACACACGGACCAGATGTGGGCCAGATCTGCGCCGACACTATGTTGCTGTCAGGGTAAGGTTTTGCAGAAAGAGTGATTTATTTGACAAATATGTTTAGGCCTTTGAAAATTTGGTTTAGAGAATGGGGTTTAAAGTTATATAGTAGTTATATAACACAATATAAAGTGGGACCATATATTTTATTTGTAGAATAATGAAAAGAGAGTCCTGCTGGTGAGTGAGATTCAACTTTATTTCACATCTTTGCAGTTGCTAATTTCATGAAAAACTTCATTCACCACAGATAATCTGCCCTTATATTTGCCTTTATTTCTTTTATTAGACATACTTTGCATTTACATAAACAGTTTCTCTATATTCTGTTTTTATTAGTATCTGTATATATGTACATTCGAAATGACTCATGTTAACACTAGTGAAATGGAACATTAAACACTGAGTGATGGAGTGATTGTTGACATGCCATGTCTATAACTAGGCGTGAATCTCTTGATTCAGTACAAAAGTGCAATTTTATGAAGAAAGAAAGACAACAGTGGAGACAGAGACAGGGGCCAGAAAGAGAACAAGTGAACACAATTAACAATTTCACTACTTTAAAGTCTAAAAATAGTGAAGATTATCTCCAGATTTGTGTAAATTCAGGCCAAGCATTCAGCTTCAGCCTCATTCAGAGCAAACAAACAATAGGCTAAATAAACAGACACATAAAAATGCAAAGATGCCATGTTTGACACAAAACAAAAATAAAAATGAAAATAGTCCTTACCCTGCCAGAAAGAATGGAACAGGATAAAGCAGGGGCACTTGAATAGTGTGTATTTCTACAGCCCTCTTATAAGACAAAACACATATATAAAATAAAATACAACAAAAATTACAAAAGGCAGATGTCAAAGAGGAAAATAAATATTATGGTGTAACAAGTTAGGTTAGAAAACTACTACTTATACATAAATTTGAGTTTTAATATTTTGGGGAAAATGAGTAGGCTAAACATTTGAATAAAACACATTTTTAAATACCTAGAAACAGCTACATTGCTTTAATCAGTTACATTTCCTTTAATATTCATCATGTTTTATTATTATCATTATTAAAAACCTTTCAATGTTTGAACATTTTAGCTTTTTCTATGTTTATTCTTTTAATAAATATCATAAATAGCATTAATTCAGCTCAATATATTCACATTCATATATTTAATACACATTCACACATTAATTTCATTTTGTCAGTCCAGATCGGCTGAAATACACTTTATTGGTTCAGAAAATTAAATCCTTACAGTTCTTTCCAGATTTAACAAGAAGACCGCTGAAATGGAAAGATACATCCAGCAATCTATTTTTAAGAGTGGCCATTTGTAAACTGAATGTGACTGGCTTCCGGTGTCATCAGCTTCCACTTATTTTTAGCTGTATCAAAACAGCTCGTACCATATTATTTTAATATATTGTCATAATTATACACACACTGGTTAGTAGCATAAATAGTTGCCATTTATTGTACTAATAATTCTTTGAGTTATTAAGTGGCTATGAATCGGAAGTCCGCACATTCACAGAAAAGGGAAAATAGCCTACTTCTGCATTGTAAAATAAGGTAGTTTCAGCTAAAGGGATAAATATGATGTTCTTAACATATTGGGCTGACAGGGATATTGTACTTTCTTCTTTTTCAAAAAGAAAGAAATTAGTACGCCCTATACAGCAAAAGAGAAGCATTTCAGTGCATGTGTTTGTCTGCTCAATAGATACAGAAACAGGCGTTGGTGGAGTAAACACTGAACGAAAGGTAAACATATAACTTTGTTTAGATTTGTAAGTTAGATTCATACAAAAATAAAGTCTTATTACACACTAGAGGGCAGTATTTGCTAAAGATGCCTGTATGCATCTGCGTTCAGACTTCTGTCAAGCCAACATTTAGCCTACCTCTTCATACAAATGAAACGTCTGCCTCCACAAATAAAATCACTATTTGGAAGAAGTTTTATGCTAGTGTACAGTAGCCTATGTGTTATGTGAATATTCTCTATCAACAAGTTCTGTGCTATTAGTAGCCTATGTACCTATATATTAGCATGTGTCTGTACAGATTACAAAGATAAGAGTCCTAAGCACCCTTAGTGGTAACATGGATTGCGCTACTCATAAATTCTTCAGTTTTTACTCATCTAGAATAACTTAAGACAGTGCTAGCACATTACTCTTTCCTTAACAAACTATTTGTAAAGCAAAATCATTATGCAAATAGTTTGTCTTTGAACCTTACAGTAAAGCAATGAGCACATCTTGAATTAGGCTACACATTTTCATGCATGCATTTGAAATTCTGCCTACTTTACCATCTCGGAATTTGCTGATTTCCAGTCCAAATACAGGGATTGTGCTATGCCGACTATTTAGGGAAATCACTGCACGTCCGTCGTTTCAGCAGCTAGGAGTGATATATGTCTAATGTTTTCTAGTTTTTTTTCTTTTACACTTAACTACAGACTATAGGCCTAAGCATCTACACATTTCCATCGTGTTTATAATATTATTTAACACGATTTTTCTATAAATGAGTGAATAATAAAGATTTTTTGTATGCTTGGGGATGCAACATGCAGTCATTTTGCTCATTTGTCATTTCCTGAAATAAAAGGATTAAAACAGTGTCCACAGAGGGAGGATGACATATCAGGTTAAACAATATGTTCAAAATTCAATGTAGCCTAGTTTTCATCTGGCTACTTTGGCCTCTTGACACACAGGCAAAATGTATAAAACAAAACAAAAAAATGAAATACATAAATTAATATCCTATAAATAATCAGGAATAAATAAATAAATCCAGATTGGCATCCTGGATCCAGAAAAAAACCTTACAATATTATTTGCCACCGTTTCCAATAGAGACAAGTGGCAGCCAATACATTTTACAGATTTTCAACATGAACTGAAACAAGAGAGCCTTATTATTTCTGAAGTTGTTGTTGTTTTTTTTCTAAAGATTTTTTGCTTTAACAACATTCAACATACTATGAATAAATACCTCCACTGCATCTAAAATACATCATCAGTCAATCTTTGTCTGTCATTTTATTAAACCTAGGGAGGTAATGGTTTACAGACTTCTTTAGTTTTGGGGTAAGTTTAATTTTGCATACCATTGTGATTAAAATAAATTACATTTCATAAAAAAATAAACATTAAATAAACTTTTTTGTTTGTTTGTTTATTTGCTATATTATAAAGCTGAATAGATCTGCTGGCTGGGTGCATAATTAGTTATATGATGTGAATAATATTATGTAAATAAAGAAAATTAAAACACAGGCATTGTCAAACATGCAGAATAAACTCTACTTCAATTTACTACCACCACCACAAGAAAGTTTTCTTATGTTCTCAACATGTGTGTATAGCATAGAAACATAATAGAAAGAATTTTAAAAAATCAGAAAATGAACAATGGCCAATTAGCTCATGCAAAGTGAAAACAATTTGAAGAATATATCAGTTATATCAAGGAATGATTGCTCCAGACCAGCTATTAGTCAAAAGTGCAGCACATTCACAGCATGAACAAACGGCCTACAGAGACTGAGAAATGACCAAACGCTGGCTGCTATAATCACAGAATCTGTCTGGTTATAAATCCTTAGTGCTCCCTACAGAGTGATTAAACACTGACGTGCCGGTGAAGAAATAATCAGAGATCATTCGGAGAGCTCCATCCGTGTTGCTCTTTGGATCTCTAACCGCTGTGAACTGAACTTGCATGTTGTTTGAAAATAAATAAATAAATCTATAAAAAGCTGAGGTTATATATATATATTTGTTTTATGAAAAATTTAACAATGTTTATTCTTAAAACAAGAAGAAAAAATAAGAAATAAGAAAAAACTTAAGTCAAGATATATTCTCTGAAAACAAGTAGACAGTTCAGTTATCTTAAGGATATTTAGATATTTTTATTGGAAAACAAGAAAAATATTAATATTAAAACCTTTTTTTTAAGTGTGTAAAACCCCATAAATGCACACAGGCCGGAAACTTTTAAGTGTCATAAGGTCATAAGTAAATAAATCACTATAGAGGTGTGGTAAAGTCAGCAGGTATGATTTTAGCTTGTGTGTGTGAGTGTGTGTGTGTGTGTGTGTGTGTGTGTGTACATGAGACCAGACTTTAGATAGAGATGGGGCAGACGATGACCTTGTCCTCCAACAGGACGCTGACCACCAGGAAGACGATATAGAGCAGGAACATGATGAAGCCCAGCAGTTTGCTCATTTTCCACTTACAGGCGGCAATGGAGATGATGACGAAGATGAGCATGAGGAAGAGTAGCACAATGGCACAGAACAGGCCGTTACTACTCACCCTAACTGGGCTCATACTGTTTATAAAGGAGTACAGAAGCCATGGGAATGGTAACCTGGGGAAAAAAATAAATGGTAATTTAGGGTTCTGAAGATCATAAATGTACAGAACAAAACATTAACTGTTTCAAAACCAAGTGAGCTGCCTTTGAATTATGGTTAAAGTGTACTCGTGAATATACTGACAAGCATTTATGGTAAACATTCTTTAATGTAATTTCTATTGAAACTTGTATGTCATGTATTTAAATACATTTGTAGTTACACATTTGTAAATGTTACACATTTGTGATAAAGTTGCAATTTAGTATACTTAAGGCCATATTTAATAAACAGGGCAAATTAGCATGAGAGCATTTCCAAAAAAGAAAAAACGCAAAAACAGAATGACAGAAAACAGATGCAGTCGAATAATTTCCTTAATAACCAACGCAATCTACCAAGAGCAGCATAAATTAGCATCTGGTTTAAGACATGCTTTTTTTTGAGCGGTAAATAATGGCGCAAATACCAGTAAATTGACTAGCACAAACGTCTTGGTTACGTATGTAAACCTCGTTCCCTGAAGGAGGGAACGGAGACATACGTCAGTAGTGACCGACGAATTGGGATATAGTCAGAGAGCCCTATCGGCTTCGAGTGAAACTAAACAAGCCAATGGAATTGGCGTGCGATATTTGCATAATGCGCACCGCCCCCGCCAGGTGGGTATAAATATGGAAGCGGATGCAATCGCACACTGTTTTTCGCTGAGGAGACAAACTTGAGTCTGCACTACAGCGAAGGAACAGGAACTGTGGCGACGGGACGTACGTCTCCGTTCCCTCCTTCAGGGAACGAGGGTTACATACGTAACCGAGACGTTCCCTTTCATTCGGTCACATTCGACATACGTCAGTAGTGACCGACGAATTGCGATCCCAAATAAAACGCCACAGTTACTGACCCCTTCCAGCGCCCAGCGTAAGCTCCAGCCACCCGGCGCACCTTGGGGCGGAGAAGTCTACTGCTGTTCTGCAAGACCCACTACAGTAAGACTTAGATAACACTGGGGAAGTGAATCCATAGGCCACAACCTACCCAGGGGAGGGATTATGTGGAAATACACATATGGACTGGCCGTGGGCAGTACGTATATGGAGTCCCTGGGATGGCTTCAGCCTAGATATAGGGGAGACTCATCTGACAGATGACAGCAGAGCTGACTCTGCTAAGGGAAAGACAAGGGATCACCGTAGGGCGTTTGACAGTGGACAATACACATATGGGACCACTCACGTGGAGGGGTCACAACATATGGCACCCAGCCAAACCTCAACGTCAGAGACGGATGTTTGGCCTGGCATCAGACGCTCCGCAATGTCCGAGCCGCAAGGGGAGGCGGAAGAATTTGACAGGGTTCGTCAAGCGGGGAACTCTACTGGAGCAAATGGATGCACGTATCCGGCCCAGGGGGCGGGAATGGCATAGCAAGCCGACACTAAAACGGGTTCTTCACGTTTACCGGCAACTGGAAACGAGTACACGGGAAGATACCAGTTCTACACGAAGGCTGTAGAATCTGGCGAACGTGTTGGGTGTCACCCAGCCCGCAGCTCTACAGATATCTGACAGCGAGGCGCCGTGCGCCAGCGCCCAGGAAGAGGCAACTCCTCTAGTGGAGTGAGCTCTTAACCGGAGTGGGCAAAGCACACCTTGGGACTGATAAGCCAAGGTGATGGCGTTCACTATCCAATGGGCCATCCTCTTCTTGGAGACAGCCTTTCCATTCTGCTGGCCTACATAACAGACAAAGACCTGATCTGAGGTCCTAAAGCTTCGCGTTCTATCTACGTACAGGCGCAGAGTGCGGACGGGACAGAGCAAAGCCAGGGCTGGGTCTGCCTCCTCCGAAGGCAGCGCTTGCAGGTTCACTACCTGATCTCTGAACCTTGGGCACATATCCAGGCCGGGGTCTCAGGATAATGTTAGAGTCACCGGGCCCGAATTCCAGGCACGATTCGTCGACTGAAAATGCATGCAGGTCCCCTACCCTCTTAACCGAGGCCAATGCAACCAGGAGGACAGTCTTAAGGGACAGTACTTTTAACTCCACTGACTGCAAATGCTCGAAGGGATGACCCCAGAGAGATGTAAGTACCAAGGAGAGATCCCAAGAGGGTATAGAGGAAGAGAGAGGCAGATTCAGTTTACTCACCCCCCTCAGGAACCTGACGATCAGGTCGTGCTTCCCCAAAGACTTACCATCAACTGCAACGTGATGTGCGGCAATAGGGGCATCATACACCTTGAGGAGGGAGACAGCCTTCGCTCCAAGCCCTCTTGCAGGAAGGAAAGCACTGACCTGACCGAACATGATCGGGGGTCCTCTTGGTGAGAGGAACACCATTTGACGAACAGGTTCCACTTCAACGCATAGAGGTTCCTTGTAGAAGGAGCTCTAGCGGAAGTAATGGTGTCTACAACCGACTGGGGTAGATCACCTAGAACCTCCACGTCCCGTCCAGGGACCAGACATGGAGTTTCCAGAGGTCTGGACGCGGATGCCAGAGGGTGCCCTGTCTCTGAGTCAGAAGGTCCTTCCTCAGAGGAATGGGCCTAGGATGTGCTGTTGCGAGGAGCGTCAGTTCCGAAAACCAGGTCCGAGTGGGCCAATACGGAGCCACTAGCAAGACCTGCTCCTCGTCCTCCCTGACTTTGCACAGGAGCTGTGCGAGAAGGCTCACTGGGGGAAACACATATTTGCGTAGGCCCTGGGGCCAGCTGTGTGCTAGAGCATCCGTGCCGAGATTGCCCTCGGTCAGGGAATAAAACAACTGGCAATGGGCTGTGTCCGGAGAGGCAAACAGATCTATCTGTGCGGTCCCGAAACGCTGCCAGATCAGCTGGACCACCTGGGGATGGAGTCTCCATTCGCCCGGAAGCGGAGGCTGCCGCAGAGCTCATCGGCTGCACAGTTCAGCAGGCCTGGGACGTGAATGGCACGAAGCGGCCTCAGATGCTTCTGACTCCATAGCAAGAGATAGCGGGCGACATGCGACGGGAGCGTAGACCACCCTGATGGTTGATGTACGCAACAGTCGCAGTGCTGTCCGAGCGGACCAGTACATGCTTGTCCGACAACAGCTCCTTGAAGCGGCCGAGTGCAAGACGTACTGCTAGCAACTCGAGG
Source organism: Anabarilius grahami (assembly GCA_003731715.1). Taxonomy (NCBI): domain Eukaryota; kingdom Metazoa; phylum Chordata; class Actinopteri; order Cypriniformes; family Xenocyprididae; genus Anabarilius; species Anabarilius grahami. Next base: position 1,105,204 of record RJVU01049603.1, read on the forward strand.
CAATTGATATGCCAATGCAGTTGGGGCCCCGTCCACAGACCCGATACTGCATGCCCATTGTACGTGGCTCCCCACCCGGTGGCAGAGGCATCTGTGGAGACCACAGCATGCCTGGACACTTGTTCGAGGGGAACTCCTGCCCGCAGGAACGAAGGGTCCGATCACTGAGTGAGGGTACGACGGCAGTTCGTGTCACAGGGACACGGAGCGTACCATGTTGCCACGCCCATCTCGGGACCCGGCCGTGAAGCCAGTGCTGAAGCGGCCTCATATGAAGCAATCCAAGCGGCGTGACTACGGCTGCGGATGCCATATGCCCCAGGAGCTTCTGAAAAAATTTCAGTGGGGCCGCTGTCCTGTGCTTGAGCGAACTCAGGCAGTTCAACACTGACTGGACGCTGTCCGGGCAACCGATTCCAGTTCCATACCGAGATAAGAGATCCTCTGCCCGGGGTGAGTTTGCTCTTGTCCCAGTTGACCCGAAGACCCAACCGGCTAAGGTGAGCTAACACCATATCCCTGTGTTCACACAACTGCTCTCGCGAGCTGGCCAGAATGAGCCAGTCATCGAGGTAGTTGAGAATGCGAACGCCCTGCTCCTTAAGCGAAACAATGGCTGCCTCCACAACCTTGGTAAAGACATCCTTCGCCAGGAGGACAGCAATCTCCACCCGGAGAACAGGTGCATTGTCCAGGGACACGCGAGTGTAATGGACACCCCTGAACACCGGGGGACGCCGGGCGAACTGAACTGAAATTCCCCCCGACCCTCCTCCGGGGGAGGGAGAGATCCGGGCATCATCTCCCGAAGAGCTGACATCCTCTCCTCCAGATCGCCCATCTCAGGACCGCTTCCTCGTTCTCTTGCCACCTGTCTTGGCTGGGGTCTGAGCGGGCTGGGCGCAGACTTAGCAGGGGCAGAGGACGACGCAGGCGGTCGCCCTCGGCATGAGAAGACTGAGGTTGTGCAGCCGGCGGTGGGGTGGAGGCAGCAGCGGACCGCCGGGGCAAGATGTGTTTGATGGCCTCAGTCTGCTTCTGTGCGGCCGAGAACTGCTGGGCGAAGCTTTCGACCGCGTCGCCAAATAGGCCAACCTGAGACACAGGGTAGTCCAGGAACCGATACTTATCAGTCTCCCTCATGTCTGCCAAGGTCAGCCAGAGGTGGCGCTGCTGGACTACAAGCATAGCCATCGCTTGACCAACGGAGCGAGCCATAACCTCAGTCGCCCGGAGGGCGAGGTCGGTGGCATCGCGCAGCTCCCCCCGCAGCTGTTGGTCAAAACCACCATGGGCCTCTTCAAAGGCTTGAGAAGTCACTCTCAGTAAATTAGCAGGAACACACCAGGTTGGCTCCGAAGCAAAAGACAGAGTGCGATTGCATCCTCTTCCATATTTATACCCACCTGGCGGGGGCGGTGCGCATTATGCAAATATCGCACGGCAATTACATTGGCTTGTTTAGTTTCACTCGAAGCTGTTAGGGCTCTCTGGCGATATCCCAATTCATTGGTCACTACTGACGTACGTCGAACGTGACGGACTGAAAGGGAACCTTAGTATTCTCATTTTTACGAACCGATATCGATTCTTAAATCCCAAGAATCGATTAGTCTATCCTGTTTTCAGTTGATAAATGAACTGAACATTGTACCGAGCCTCCCATCCTATGAATCGCAATAAGCTTTGTGCATTGTTACTAAGTCTCAACAAAGTCTCAGATTTAAAATTCTGTCCATTTTATTATGAAATTCCAAAAATAAATACCGTTTTGGTGCTTTTCAAGAGAAGCAGCAGCGCGAAGCGCACCAGTTACAGTGCAAAATACACATGAATGAACACCCACAGGTATATTAAAAGATACAGTACAACTTACCGAAAACCGTATCATGTCTCGTATAATCACTCAATCAGTGTTTCAAACGCTGAAAGACGTCAATAAAACAGCTTACAATATTTCATGTAACGTCACATTTACCTCAGGAAAACCATATTCAGTGACCATAAACTGCATAGTCAGCTAGAACAATGAACTGTAGAGAGGAGCATTTTGCTAAATATATGCACCATATTGCACAGGCCTATTCATTATGTTTAATGTTCTTCAGTATTTAATGCATGTTTGAATAAATCTGTGAAGTTTTTTATGACAGCCACCATTTAAATGTTTATATTTAAAAAAAAAAAAAAAACTAATTGGAGTAGAAATATAATTATGTGATTGTAAAGTTAGTATAACTTTATTACTATAAAAACTTCCTTGAGTGTAATGCAAGTACAAATCAGTTAATTTTAACCTTCAATATAATAGTAATGTAATACCAACTCCCATGTAGCCTATAGTTTACAGCATTAGTTGAATTTTTTTTCCTTGACAAAATTTGCCATGTACTGTACCTAATATATATCCGAAATAATCAATATTGAATCAAATCAAATTGAATTGGAATCGAATCGAATCACAAGCTTGTGAATTGAAATCGAATTGAATCATGAAATTTGCGTCAATATCCAGCCCTAATATATATGTGTGCGTGTGTGTGTGTGCTCACCAAGGATGCATTTATTTGATCAGAAAATACAGTAATATTGTAGCCTGGATGCCAGCCGAACTTAGCCCCGCCCACAACATTTTTAGGTCGGGGAGTTCGGTCTGGACTCGATCCGTAGAGGAGTAATTATGCCCGAACAGAAACTGTTCGGACCAATCACATTGTCAGGGCGATGATTGACAGATTATCACCAGAAACGTAATCAGCCACGTCATCAAAGAGCGCTTGGGTTGAATTAGTTTACAACAATGATGGCTGTTGTTGAAGAACTGAGATGTGTAGATTCCGCCATCGCGTCCGTTATAGAAGATATCGACAGCGCATTAATTTTAAAAGATTTTAAAATTCTTTTTACAACACCGGCAAAGATTGTTTACGCTCATCTTCTACTAATTCCAGCATGTGTGCAGTCGCTCAACATACGTCACTTACTCTGTACTCTGATTGGTTGTAGTTCTATCCAATTGAGGTCTTTCCTGGATCGGTTGAAATACGCCCCCATAATCAAAGCCCAATGGAGCAGTATCAGACTCATATTCTGACTAGAATTGAGTATGACCACGTCAGGCTAGTAATATTGTGAAATATTATTAAAATCTAAAATAACTGTTTAGTGTTTTCTATTGTAATATGTTGTAAAATGTAATTAATTCCTGTGATGCAAAACTGAATTTTCAGCATCATTACTCCAGTCTTCAGTGTCACATGATCCTTAAGAAATCATTCTAATATGCTAATTTGCATATGAAAAAAAATCTTATTATTATGAATGTTGAAAACAGTTGCACTGCTTCCTATTTTTCATGGAAACTGTGACATTGTCACAATCATCAGCAGGAGTACCCTTGATAGTCTACCCTGGACTATTGCTACACCATTTTGGACTACATTACCCATAACCCAGCAGCCATATCACCCTGTAGCCCAAGACTGGTTGCCCACTGAAGCTAAGCAGGGCTGAGCCTGGTTAGTACCTGGATCCTAACGCCCCAGTATAGTGATGGGGACACTATACTGTCAAAAAGCACCGTCCTTCGGATGAGACGTTAAACCGAGGTCCTGACTCTCTGTGGTCGTTAAAAATCCCAGGATGTCCTTCGAAAAGTGTAGGGGTGTAACCCCAACATCCTGGCCAGATTGGCCCATTGGCCTCTGTCTATCATGGCCTCCTAATCATCCCCATATACTGATTGGCTTCATCACTCTGTCTCCTCTCCACCAATAAGCTGGTGTGTGGTGGGCGTTCTGGCGCAATATGGCTGCCGTCGCATCATCCAGGTGGATGCTGCACATTGGTGGTGGTTGAGAAGATTCCCCCTTCCGTATGTAAAGCGCTTTGAGTACCCAGAAAAGCGCTATATAAATGTAACAAATTATAAATTATTATTATTATTATTATTAACCCTCTGCCTGGACTAATCAACCATGATTGTCATCAGCTGTTCCTCATTACCCTGTTTAGCCCAGCCTATATAAACCCTGTTTACTTTGTGTCAGTCACTGTGAAGTTTTGTTAGTAGTTACACTGCAATTCTGAGTGTTCGCTCTGGTTTCATGTCGCTTGGTTTTTTGGATTTCTAGCCTGTGTTCACTGCCCTGTTGTGTGTTCGTTTATTTGGACTGATTGCCTGTGTTTGACCCATTACCTGTATTTTGGATTACGGTTCTGGATTGTACCAATAAAGCTGCATTTGGATCTTTAAAGGGGCTCTATGTAGCAATGACACCCAGTGTTCAAAATAGGTACTGCAGTCCAAATTCAAAATATTGTTTGGAGCAATTTCATAACAGAAAACCTCGCCATGCACAGATCCAGCAGCCAAGTGAGACCCAGACCGCCGTGGATCCAGCAGTTCAACTCATCCATTTACAGCAAGGTAACAGACCACTTGAGGACCACACCCGAGATGTTCTGAATCTTGCTAATCTTACAGACTTTCCTGATTTTGCAGTCATTGACTTTTATTTTTATGGACCTAATGAATTCTATCAAACTAGTCTCATTCATGATGGTCCTCAAGGTTCACTCCATCAAATTTCTGGATTATGCTCTGTTGTTGGCTGGTTTCTCCTTCACTGTTGGGGAGATTGAGGAAAACGCTTCCCCTAAACAGTTTTTGGGGAGGGGCAGTACACACCAAGCTCTAGTGGCTCAGCACAATTGCCAGCATGTCCTTTTCTGATGGTTGCAAGCCCTGTACTTTCTGTACCTTCCTGTCCTGTGGCTCCTGCTCCAAAGCCTGTCCTGTGGCTCCTGCTCCAAAGCCTATTCGCAAGATGGCCGCCACGCCTGTGTCTTCAGCCCTCCATCCCGCCCTCTGTTCCGCCTCCCTCCTGGACTTTTCTAGCTACGTTAGGAGCGTCTGGAAGTTGCTCCTTAGGATGGCAGGCTATATCACGATCAACAGCTAGAGTGCCCTTGATAGCCACCAAAGGGCACTCCACCCCGGACTATTGCCACACCATCTTGGACTGCAATACCCATAACCCTCTGCCCGGACTAATCAACCATGATTGTCTTAAGCTGTTCCTCGTTACCTTGTTTAATCCAGCCTATATAAACCATGTTCACTCTGTCATTCACTGCAAGGTTTTGTTAATAGTTACACTGCAATTCTGAGTGTTCTCTCTGGTGTCATGTGACTTGTTTTTTTTTTTTTTTNCTGATTTTGGATTACTCTTTTACACATGTTCACTGCCTTGTGTTTATTTGGACTGATTGTCTTGTTTGACCCCTTGCCTGTATTTTGGATTACGGTTCTGGATTGTACCAATAAAGCTGCATTTTGGACCTTCAACCCTAAA
>RJVU01049603.1:1111049-1151007 GCA_003731715.1 Anabarilius grahami
ACAGTAATGTCGAATATGTTAGAGCCCACAGAGCTAGACACGGCCATGTCGCCCAGACCCTTGCGGGCCACAATGACACTGGTAATAAGGTCAGGGATTGAGGTTCCAGCCGCAAGAATTGTCAGGCCCATGATCTCCTCTGTGATTCCTATAGTCTCTCCAACCTGCAGGGATATGAGCACAAAACAACCAGAATGGTGAAAATCATAACTTGGCCTCAAATCCCAATTGGACTCAACATCAGTAACACACTGCCAGTGGAGAGCCAAGGAAGAACACTTTTAATAAGGGCACTTTATAATAATGTATTATTATAAATGCTTTACTTAGGGGGGAAAAAATATCATATTGTTTTAGTCTTTTGTTTTGCTTTAAAGTACACTTATTTTGATATTGACCTAACATACTAAAGCACATGTAAAGTATTTAATTATAATTTTAACTGTAGTGTGTTAAAGTTAATATATTTTAAATGTATTAAATTGAAACATCATCATTAAAAATGTACAATTGCAAATATATTTGAATACATGACACAAAACTCAAAAGCTGCTCTCGATGCTGCATACTTATACGCAACGGGTGCAGCATCTCTTTCCCGCTTTTTCAGGGAACAGGGTTACAGTCACTCGAGATGTTCACCATAAATGCTTGTCAGTACATTCAGCAGTGAACTTTAACCATATTACAAAAACAATAGAATTATTGCAGTCTTACCTGATGAGCCCACCAGACCATCAAGTAGGAGAATGCTGCAATCCAGCAAATTGACCCCAGAAATGAAATGGGAAAAAACTTCTTTGAACTCTAAGGAAAAAGAAAAAAGAAACATCTCACAGTTACATCTGTTTCCCAGCTTGCAATTGCAACAACACTAGTCAAAAAGTACTCACAGCCTTCCTGACGTCTGGCAGAGTTATCCACAAAGGGAAGACTATGGGAAGGATGATGAGATACGTGAAACGCTTGCGGCCGGTCTCTGGCCATGATAGGCTAAGAGGCTGATCCTCCTCATCATCTTCTTCACCCTGATTGGAGAGAAATGTGTGAAATGTGAGCATTTCTAATGATCTCCAACACTCACACACATAAACCACTCCAACACATTAGATTGAGTCCCTGTTTCTTCAATTAAAGGTTGTGTAAATCCTACGGGGTGGAGGCAGTCGTGTCGGAACATGCCATATATAAAGGCAGCTAATAAACCAAGGTTATTATAGTTAACTAAAACTAAAACCATTTTCATTACTTGAAATAAAATAAGCATTAACTGAAATAAAATAAATTAGTTACATATATGTATATTTCAAGGCAACATTTCTCATTTTCATTTAGTTTAACATTATATATTAAAATAACTAAAACTAAACAAAAAAAATTGTCATTAAAAACAATAACTAATAAAAATGACAAAAACACACAACTAAATGATTAAGAGCAAAAATGGAAAATACAAAAAAAAAAATAATAATAATAATTCAAAATATTAATACAAACTGATACTAAAATAACACTGAAACACACATCAAAATCATTAACCCTTAAATATATACCTCGGGTCTTTATCGACAGCCCTTCCTCTCATTCATTTTTTTAAAATTTAGACATCAACCTTATTAGTATTCCTCAATCTACTTATTATAAACCATATAGCATTTTTTTTTGTAAAACATGAATAGGATCCCTAGCAACCACATGTATTTCTTTTAAGTTTTTTTTTTTTTTTCTCTGCGCAACAATAATTCAATCTCTGATGACTCAATAAGTGCAATTCACCTTATTGAAAAAAGAAAAAAAAAAAATTAACATGTCTGTTTCTAATACAGCGGCTGGAGCGACAGCAAATTTGTATCGTTCTTTATTCTGACCAATGTAATCAATCTCTCTATATGTTTTCCCTCTTTTGGAACGTCGTGGAAACTCTATTACAGATATTGTTATTTTGCTAATGGAGCAAATAGAAACAAAATTTATATTTTCTGTCGTCTCTCGTTCACCGCTATAAGTTTATCCAACTGACTCTGAGAAACCCAGAAATGTGAAAAGGGTCCATTGCGGCAGTTAGAGATCCATCCGTGTTGGATATAGATCCATCTCTAAAAACCTAGCTTTGTAATAACGATTGGAGAAACATTCATGCATTTAAGGGTTAAAACGTTAACTAAAATTAAAGTGAATATGGAAAAAAAACATTCATAATATTGATAAAAACTATAATAGTATTTCAAAGACACTAACATAACACTGATATAAACCAAACTGCCCCATTACCCTCAGAAAATAAACCGCAAGGCATTTGAAAGTGGTGTTCTGCATCTGCAGCGTGTTACAGTGAGCACAACGGAGACCCTCAGAGATGCACTGTCAGCCTCCTCACCATAACCGCTGTGATGGAAGTCACTGAGACGGAGCAAAAACAAAAGCGTGAACTTATTGGGAAGCTCCTTCTGTCTCCGAGTTCTCTTTCTTTCTCCACATTTCTCCTTTAAGGCTTGTCAAAAACAGGTCCACTGAGTATGTAGAGTTTAAGTGTGTTTGACAATTAATGTAAGAAATGTGTGTGTGTGTTCCCTTTTAAGGGCACAGAAGTGGTTACTATGGTGATGGGTGATGAGTTTAAGAGGTTCTGGCTCAGCTGATTTCTTAAGGAGGAGAGTTTGTGGTGAAGCGTGATGAATCTGAAATAAAATCCAATGCTTACAGCAATCTTCAAGTAACAGAGGTCAAACAGAACTGTATTGGTGACTGTGATTTTGCCAAGTATTGTCATGTCACTTAAACACTATTCATGTCAAACAAACATAGTCCTAATCTTAAGCTCTGACTACTGTTAAAATCAGAGAAAAATATCAATTACAAAAGATGTTTTTGATTGCTTGGTAAAAACGTTGTTCTAAGACCAAGATTTCATAAAATAAATGTAAGAGTCATATATTACTATAGCTATAAATAGTATTTCATTAATTTGACAAGGATATGTATAGTGTAGTTTTGTTTTTGTTTTTCATTTTAAGACCATAAGATCATTAATCACTTTGGCATATAACTACACTGTGCAAAAGCTAATTGTCACCCTTGTGAAATTGAATATGCACTTGTTGTGTACTACAAATATCAACAAATATATATTCTTTAAAAATGTTTTTTTTAAAAAGGCCACTTAAGTACACTTAATGAGTACACTTTCATGACTATGACACTAGTACACTTTTAAAATGGGCACTTTGTAAAGTCAAATTACATTTTATTTTAAAGTACATTTGTAATCAATGTTTTAATATTTTGCCATGCTTCAAAAAAGTTCTCATTTTGATGTCTTGACTAACATACTAAAGCACATGCACAGTTCTTGTTTATAATTTTAACTGTTATTCAATATTGCATTTAAAGTTAATATATTTAAACAATTGCAACATCATTACAAATCTGCAGTTACTAATAATAAATACATGAAAGCATTTCTTAGTGTCCTATAAATGTATTTAATGTCTTTAAATTGTATTAATTCCATAATAAGTAGTCTTTTTGAAAGTAGGCTAAAGTGTATTTATTTTTCACAAGGGTATAATGCAGAATGAACTAAATGAAGAAAGTGACAACCATGTGCCTTGCATTTCACAACGCTTTATGACATTGTAAGGTAAATGTGAGCTAGACCTTTAGACTGACGGCAGAAGGTCTGGACTCCATACCATTGGCCAAGGAGCACCCAGAGGCCGTCTGACTGGCATGTAAATCAACTAGACAGTTTTACTGTCATAAGGGGGTTTGATATCAGGACCAAACTGTTAAAGAACGCGACTGAAAATCCTGAAGAATTCAATCAGATGATGACTTTGAAACTCCAGAAGTGGAGTTTTATGTGCCATTTTATGTGCCATATTCATCAGACGTTCATCCAATGGTCCGTGGGCATGACGTCTGAGGCTGAGACTAGGTAAATGCAGATTTAACAGCCTCTGAGATATGAAGTACATGTATTTGCAAATACAGTATGTAGTTTAACCTATTTTTTACACTAACAGACTTTTAAAAAAAAGTAATTTTTTCACAAAAAAATAAAATGTGAAATTAAATTCAGTTTATATATATTATTTTAGTTTTATTTGTTTAATTATTATTCATTTTATTTATTTATTTTTTGAATGTTAAACTCTTGTCCTCCACGATTTGCGTCAAAGCTAATTCAGATATTAATTATAGCTAATTAAGAATTACATAAAACAGTTTTTACAAATGTTTTCTGTTTAAGTTTAAATACACAGTGAATGTGATTTGACTGTCCGACAATCTGTTAGTTTACAGCTGCACTTCTGGATGTAGTCTTGATGAATAACAGCAACTTTTCCTTTCACTTTGGCACAAATGTGACCTTTCTTCAAGTAAAAATAGCTGCTTGTTGAGATTATTTTGAGTTTCTTCATGTCACCTTCAGCTGGAGTGAGTGTGTGTGTGTGTGTGTGTGTGTGTGCGTGTGCGTGTGCGTGTATGTTCGTGTCATGGGATAGCATCCTGCAGGAGCAGAATAATTATCAGGACAGCACACTCATGAACACTCCTGCAGGTGTGAACAGAGCAGCACTGCCCCCTGACAGACGCAGACGGGGAACTGCGAGAGAGGGACCAGCACTCAAAATACTTTCAACAGGAAAATGACAGGAGAGACGAGGCAATCACTGGTGTCAATGAGATAAAGAATAGAATGAGCACAGGTGATTGTGAAAAAGCAGCTGAAGAAAAGTTGCTTTGGTACAAAGGTACCATAAACCAGGGGGTTCAGTATTAAAAAAAAAGTATAAAAATATGTATTTATAAAAAAAATATATCCTCCTGGGACCAAGAAATTATTATTATTATTATTTTTAATTTAGTATTTTTTCACGTAATTACATTGTTTACGGCATAAGAAACAAATTATTATATAAATTATATTTTATTCATATGTTATGCTATGTCCTCTGTAATGGACACCAGGACTAAGTTGTTTAAAAAAAAATGACTTGAAATGTCATGTATAGGCAAAAACAATGGGATTTTTTTTTTTTTTTTTATTCACCAATCAGGATTTTTTTTTTAACCAAACTTTGTTTAAAGATGATTGTCAACTATGTTATGAAAGATATAATGGAATTAATTGATATACCATTTTACTTTATGCAATATGTGGGTAAAATAGCCATACATGGGTTTTCCCATTCAATGCAATGTATCTATACACTATCTAATTTGCATATTAATGTGTTCTTGGGGCAACATATAATGCAAAAAGAAGTGTAATAATAAAATGAGAGTAATACTTGGCAACGTTTTCAAAATAATATCTAATAATTAATAGGAATATTTATTTATAATTTATTTTTGCTATTCACTTGTGTCTCCCAAAATGCCTGATAAACATAATTTAAGTCCTGGTGTCCTCTACAGTGGACATGTATGAAATCGATGCCCCGTTTTGTAAAAGAAAGTCATATTTTGATTAGAAACCCCATAATATTTTCTTGAGATGTTGATTAATAACAAACAATTTGAAAATTAATCCGATTTCAATGATAATTACAAACTATTATCATATTTCCATAAGAGTGCTAAATTTTGATCATTAAATTAATGTCAGTCATATTTAAAGTCCAAGGAGTTGTTGTTGTCATGGTGAAACCTCCAAAAATTTGGTATCTCGTCAAAGCCCTGAATGTGCTCTTTACTGGACTCCTGAGTTAAAACTGTGACATGTATGATGTCAGAGAAAATCACTAAAATATAATGTCCACTACATAGGACAAAAGCCTATTCCTGGGTCCCAGGAGGATAAAATAAAAAGGGGTCCCTCGCAAGTGGATCATTGCATTTGGGGGTGCAAATCAAATTTGAATATTTAAAATTGAAACACTGTTAATTACATGACAATTATGGTCTAAAAACACTGAATGTTTTATTTTTAGTAAATTCCAGTACAAATTGTCCAAACATAAAAGAATGTTAAAAGCAAAAATCCTCTTTTTCATCAATAATGTAGCATTTGATTTTCCACACATCCATTGAGGGTTCGCAGGACTCGGCGGCTTCTCTCTCACTCTCTCTTATCTCCTTTCCTTCGTTCTCTTTTTTTAGTAACTTCCAGGACAATTTGTCCAGACATAAAACAATCCTAAAAGAACGAATCCTTCTCTTCATCAATAATGTAGCATTTGATTCTCCACACGAGCAGAGAGGCGAGGGTTCGCAGGACTCGGCTCCTCTTATCCTTTCTCCTCTACAGTACAACAAAAATGTCTAGACCTTCAGAAAAGACACCATCTTCACAGCAACACAAACAAAACACGAGACAGTGAGAACGAAACTATTGTTTGATCGGTATGTCGTACTCTTAACTATGTCAGATCTTAATTTTGCAGTTTTTCTTAACTAATTTGTAAAAAAAAAAAAAAACAATTAAAAATTAATGGAGATAACGTCACAGGTTATTTGTGTTACACCATAAGATTACGACTAAGGTAACATGTTACTTGAATTTACATCATAATACAATACTTTTTTTTTTTTTCTCAGAATTGTGAAATTCAGAGAATTCTGGAAAAAAAAAGTCAGAATTGCGAAATGTTAACCGAGTCAAAATTGTGAGATCAAAACNTGCAAAAAAAAAAAAAAAGGAAGAGATTCGTGAATTAAAAAGCCGCAATTACCTTTTTCATATTTTTATTCCTTGGCAGAAACAAGCTTCTATAGTATTGAAAAAAGCGATACACAAACAAATTTGACATGACTTGCTTACGGCAATGCTTCAAGAAAGCTGATCTAAAAACCCATGTTATATTTGTGTTGACAGATGCCAGTTTATAGCGTGTGTGTGCACAGTCTATGAGCGATGGGCCTCTTGTGACCGGGTTGTCACGGTGACATTGAGAAGGTCTCTCTCAGCCTGCATGCATGCTGTGCCGTCTGTTCTGCTGGCATGTTGCCGTGCCAACAGGGGGCAGAGGATGAGAGCGGTTCATCTTCTGAACACAGGACAGTGTGTGTGAGAGAAATGAGGAGACACAGTACAGTGGGAGGGAGACGGCCAAATGTGTTTTCCATTGAGTCATAATAAGTGTGATTTTTTTTCAGTCCTGCCGTGACTTGGCCTTCACTTCTGTTTCCAAAGTCAGCACTATGATTCACTTTTTGTCCTTTTTTTGTGTTGAAATCATCAAGTGCGTATCAAATGCGTAGTAAGTGTACAGTAGTGTGTGAGAGCCAGTGTTATTTTAGCATCATTGAGATAGGCCTACTATTGCAGTTTAATTCATCTTCTGAATTTGTTTTTATTTATATATTTTACGTTTTCATTTTTATTAGTTATTGATTTTTTTAACTCTTTCCCTGCCAGCCTATTTTTAAGTTGCGAGCCAGCTCTAGCATTTTTATGAACAGTGAATATATCAACAGAAAGAACAGAGCCTCTGCTTACATTTTAGCTTCATATTTTTTAATCATCACTTGAATGTGGGTAAGTTTTAATAAAAATAAAAAATAAAAAACCTGAGACAACAAAACCTGAGAAAATTGCGTTTTGTCGAAGACTTTACAGTTACATATCTCTGTATTTTTGTTTTTCACCATTTTTCTCAGGAACATTAGGCATTCAGTTTGGATTTATATGCTGTTGAATGTTTGATGCTCACTTTAGCTCACTTGAGCGTAAGCAACTTCTATCCACAGATCTACTTCTTCGCTTGTTTTTGGATCTGGAGATCCTGTACTATTTAAGAAGATGTGTAACAGCGCCCACTACCGTATAACAATGAAAACACTGATTAACTCGTCAATGGCGGGGATGCGTCATGGAAAAATCCTCTCAATGGTGGGAAAAGAGTTGACTTATTTTAGTTTATTAGAGTTTACTTATTTTAGTACATCAAGTAAAACTAATTAAATATAAGAAATGTTGTCTTTGCCTGTTAAAGTTTATTCTATTTCAGGTAACAGATTTTTTTTATTTATTTCTTTTTTAGTTAACTATAATAACCCTGGTGTGTGAGTTTTTCTTTAATATCAACAACTCACCGCATCGCCATCCTGTCCAGTGGTGCCATTCATGGGTGGAGTCATGTCCACCTCGACGCTGGAGCTGTTAGGCAGATTTTTATCTATAAAACAAAAAGGAAAAAAGTGTGAAAAAAGTGTGTTTGCCTTTACTAAATGGACAAATAAATAAAATAAATCACATATGCAACATGTCCCCAAATAAAATTATTCTAAGGCAGGTCTAACATTCTGTAATCATTAGCCACTGATTTTTCAGCACCTTTCGAAATAAACACTGCGTTTTTAAGACACTTTGTCAAGTTTAAACTTGATTCCTCCATTCTTCTTTCTTTCTTTTTTTTTTTTTTTGTAGCACAGTGTAGCCAAGCTGTGTGTCAAAAATAATTTTTGTTGTATAGATANACATATTGGCCAAAAAAAAAAAAGATGGAGAAAGTGCAGTAGATGGGTTTAAAATGTGTTAAAGATGTTCTGAAAACAGACTGTGGTCACATCAAAGAAGCTGCTCTCAACCGCCCTGCTTTTGATGCTAATATGCTAATATGGAACTGTTAGCATAATTTACCACTTGAAATGAAAGTCCATGTGTGCATTCAACACACAAATGATATTAGGAGATTAAACTATGATGCTTTCTTTTGTTTCTATAAAGTGCACAAGCAGTTGTTACCTTAAAAGCTTGGAAATTGGTTGGGAAAAGCTGGGTCTTGTTCACTTCAGCAATGGATTTAACAATAAATGTATAAAAATGTATACATTTATACTAGGCTCAGTACATAATTTACCAGAAATAACTTAGCCATAACTTAACACTTTAACATAATGTAGTAGTTGGTTTGAATCGGTCTTGAATTTATTAATGCATGTTATTTTTTCCAACTGTAGTACTTACCAGCAACTCCATTTGAGTCCTCCACCTGGCATTTCTTTTTGGCAATTTTGTGAAGGATGGACGCCTTCTCACGGAATTTTCCTGAAAAATAGTCCAGAAAGAGAGTGATTTGGAGTAACTAATTTTCCCAGGACATTTTCCCAGCTAAGTGAGAATGTTTCATTTCACTCACTGGATATGAAACAAATTTCTAAAAAAAATCTTCAAAAAAGTTAGAGAAATCCGGTCCTGAATTCTGATTGGCCATATTCAGCCATGTTTAAAAACCTGATATAGTAACATACAACAGAACACATCAGTTAACCTCCTGTGTATTCCTTGTGAAAAATAAGTGCACTTGAATGTCGCAAATGAATGTTTCTTGACACACTTAAGTACACTTTTAAAAGGCAATAATGTCAAAGTAAATGTTTTACATTTTGTTATTCATTATGTTTTAATAATCTTCTGTCACACTTGAAAAAAGTACACTTATTTTGATGTGCTGACTAACATACTAAATAGGGGTGTAATACTGTGGCCCAGTAGTGCACAACACAACAAAATTTAAAAAGCAAACATAAGTTCACAACACAACGAAATAAAGCCACAACACAAAGGAAACAAGCCACAACACAACGAAATTTAAAAAGCAAACATAAGTTCACAACACAACGAAATAAAGCCACAGCACAATGGAAACAAGCCACAACACAACGAAATCAAGCCACAACACAATGGAAATGCTCCCGACCACTAGGGGGCTCTCAGAGATCGGTAAAGTTAGTTTTCCTTGCCACTGTTCTACAAAGTCGACAGTCTTACAAAGATATCAATACCATGATTAGTTTTAAGTAGGTAAACATTGTATATTGACATGAAATATTAATTCAAAATCAACTACGTGCACAATAGCTTACCTGTGAATAATTTGACGCGCTACCACAGCGAATGATGAAGGGAACGTCTGCCAATTCCACCAAGTGGTTAAAGCGTATAATTTGTATTCATTAAAATTACTTTGTTTAACATTTAAAAACAGACATGTTCAAATTCCAAAGCTTGTTAGTTCCTGTTGGTAAAACTGACAAGCTTTGGAATTTGAACATGTCTGTTTTTAAATGTTAAAAGTAATTTTAATGAATACAAATTATACGTTTTAACCACTTGGTGGAATTGGCAGACGCTCCCTACATCATGCGCCGTGGTAGCGCGTCAAATCATTCACAGGTATAAATATGAAGCTATTGTGCACGTAGGTGATTTTTTATTAATATTTCATGTCGATATACAGTGGTTACATACTGTTGAAACGAATCGTGGTATTGATATCACTGCCGACTCTATAGAACACTGGCAAGGAAAACTTTACCGAGCTCTGAGAGCCCCCTAGTGGTCGGGAGCATTTCTGTTGTGTTGTGGCTTTATTCCGTTGTGTTGTGGCTTTATTTCGTTGTGTTGTGGCTTTATTCTGTTGTGTTGTGGCTTGATTCCATTGTGTTGTGGCTTTATTCTGTTGTGTTGTGGCTTTATTCTGTTGTGTTGTGGCTTTATTCTGTTGTGTTGTGGCTCGATTTCGTTGTGGCTTTATTCTGTTGGTTGTGGCTCGATTTCATTGTGTTGTGGCTTTATTCTGTTGTGTTGTGGTTCGATTTCGTTGTGTTGTGAACTTATGTTTGCTTTTTTTAATTTCGTTGTGTTGTGCACTACTGGGCCACCGTAGTGTAACTGTACATGTATTCGTCCCGAATTGTACGGTACGGATGTCATTGGCAATGCAGTCGCGAACCACACTCCAATCCAGAAGGGGGTGTGTGTGGTAATGCAACACTGTTTGCTACCAGTAAAAAGTGCAGAAGAAGAGATAATGATTGATGTTTACATGACCAGTAAAACCAGTGTTTCAACTGCAGAAAGATATCAATAAATTGAGAATAATATCTCATGTAGCATTACATTTAAGAATGTAGTTTTCTAGAGAAATTAACTCTAGAGAGGAGCATTTCATATATGCACTATATTAGTCTATTCATTATATTTACTTAACCTGTTAGTAATGTCTTGATTATTTAATGTATGTTTAAATAAATTTGTCATGAAAACAAGTGATGACAGGCAATGTGTAAATGATTATATTTAAAAAATGAATTGGAGTAGAAAATGAACTTTATAATTAGATTTAGAAGTTAATGCAAAACCTTTAACCTTTAATATTATAGTAATGTGTAAGTAAGGGCTCCCTATATAGTTAACAGCATAAGATTTGATTTAATATGATTTTTTTTTATCCTTAAGAAAATTTTAATTATAATTGAATTTATTTAAACATGGAGACACATTTGTTTTACAAAAAAACTGTTTAATAATAATAATAAAAAAGCAAATTCAAGTGTTTTTCTCCCCCCTGCTGTAAAGAACCCGTACCGAACCATGACTTCAAAACCAATGTATGTACCGAACCATCATGTTTGTGTACCATTACACTCCTAATACTAAAGCATAATGTGTTATGTAATATTACATTTAAAGTTAATTTATTGTAAAGAGACTAAATTGCAACCTAATCATTACAAATGTGTTAGTTCAAATATATTTAAATACATGGCATACAAGTTTTAATTGAAATGACATTAAAGTATATTTTAGTTTATCATAAATGCTTTTTAGTACATTCAGCAGTACACTTTAACCATATTTCAGTTTCATAATTATGAAATTACATATAAAGATGTACTTAAATCCTACTTAAGGGGGGTACTCCAAAGTTCAGCTATTTGAATTTATTATAAATGTAAACTATAATACATTTTATCAATACAATTCATTTCAAGTGTCCGAAAACATTACATTCAGTACGCACTTAAGTGTATTCTTTTAAAGTATATTATTTTCATAATAATTATTATTTTTAGGTGTGCTTAAGTGTACTTTTTCACAAAGGATATCACTCTGCAGACCAGATGGTTTAGTTGTATATTGCTAGTTCAACCTTAGTCCAGACTAGACTATTTAGTTGAAGAATATAATGTTTTAAAGGGTTAGTTCACCCAAAAATGGAAAAAATTTCATTTATTGCTCACCCTCATGTTGTTCCACACCCGTAAGACCTTCGTTCATCTTCAGAACACAAATTATAAAGGGACGAGAATATTTTTTGTGTGGTAAAAAAACAAAATAACGACTAAACAATATCTAGTGACGGCCGATTTCAAAACACTGCTTCATGAAGCTTCGGAGCTTTACGAATCGAATCAGTGGTTCGGAACGCCAAAGTCATGTGATTTCAGCAGTTTGCCGGTTTGATACGCGATCTGAATCCCTGATTCGACACAAAAGATTCGTAAAGCTCAGAAGCATTGTTTTAAAATCAGCCATCCCTAGATATTGTTAAAAAGTCGTTATTTTGTTTTTTTGCCGCACAAAAAGTATTCTCATCCCTTATAATATTAAGGTAGAACCACTGAACTCACATGAACTGATTTAAATGTTTTTAGTACCTTTATGGATCTTGAGAGAGGAAGTATTGGTGTCTATGCAGGCCTCACTGAGCCATGGGATTTTATCAAAAATATCTTAATTTGTGTTCTGAAGATGAACGAAGGTCTTACGCGTGTAGAACGACGTGAGGGTGAGTAATAAATGACATTATTTTCAGTTTTGGGTGAACTAACCCTTTAATGAAAATTTGTGTTCTTCATTTTTTTATATTTCTTAATATGCAATCTTTTCTTACTTTTATATAGTGACACTATATGGGAAATATAATGACTCCAGTACATGCCATGCACAGTAATGTTTATGGTTACTCATGTAACCCTGGTTCCCTGAGATAACGGGAATGAGCATTGCATCAGTTCGCTGATGCTTATGGGGAAACCCATAAGCATTTTTTCTCCGAAAATGGAAGTCTGATTGGTTCTCATCTGTGCCACTGCACAGACAAATGGCATTTCAGTCCACCAAAACGGGTGAGATTGACTGCCTATATAAATCCTGCAGAAATACCATATCGTCAGAATCTTTCGACTGAGGACCGGCTAGCATGAATCGCTGGGCAGCGTAGTAGTATGCCAAGCTACACAATGCTTGTTCCTGTTATCTCAAGAAACCAAGGTTACGTGAGTAACCATTAAAGTTCCTTTTCGCTGTGGTTCACTCGCATTGCATCCATTTGCTGACACTTATGGGGAACTTAATCCCAAAGTCTCGAGTGGCTCAAAGGGAGGGTCCCGAAGTGCCCTAAAGACTGTGGAGAGATCCCATGATGGGACCTAGCATTGGCCTGGAGGACTCCTAGCCCCCCTGAGAAACTTAACGACCAGGTCGTGTTTCCCATCTTGCATCGATTGGCCGGCCACCGGGGCATGATTCGCTGTGTTGGCCGCCACATATACTTTGAGCATGGAGGGGGCGCACCCATCCTCCAGCTTCTCCTGCAGAAACATAAGAACTGACACAATCTCAAATTTTGGCAGGCTGAAATGCCATTTGTCACCGACGTGAACCAATCAGGATTCAGGATTCTGAGATTATGGAGTTTTCCCCTTTAACAGACTATATTCACTTTTTAGCACAGCCTCTTGTAACTTATAGCTTGAAAAAAGTTCAAAATACCATTTGACCTTTAATGTAACCTTCAAACCAACAGCACGTTAAACACAGCTGCTTTGCTACTGGTTAAAAAGATTAGAGACAAAGTCTATAACTCAGCGTGGCTAGAGCAATACCAGAATCATGACGCAAATATCAATACAGTTGCACAGCTTTTTCAGGATCCATCAATGTGGAAGTAAAATCTCAGGCAAGCCCAGACAGTAGCAGTGTGTTCCTGTACAGAATGAAACTGCATGTGCTTGAGCTTGTGTTAAAGCATATGTGTGGACATAATGTGTGGAGGATTGGTTCACTAATGGCAAACATCCGGATCACTAAATGTCTTTGACCTTCGTAAGGATTCATTGACTCTGATTGGCTGACAGACTGTGCTGTCTGGCTCGATCAAAGGGCAGTGTTGTGACCCTAATCAACATGCACATATATGTTATGTGACCTACATATCACTAACACAGATTGGAATGGATTGGAATATAAAGAAGTGGCTTTGGAATTTTAGGGTCTATGCTGAAGTTTGTTTGAACTATGTTTAAGTAGCTTTGTATGTTGTTTGGGTATGTGGTGTAGTTGTAATGTAGGTAGGATCTAGGTAGGTACGTTTTTCTAAAGTATTGTTAGTGTTCTGTAGTCAGCATAGTCTTCAGTTTCAATGGAGGTTGACAATGGAGGTTAGTTGGGTTCCTCAAAATCATGGCAAGTTTTACCTAATAAAAAAGAAGTTTGTTTCACAAACAAAAGAGTATTACTGAAATAATATACATTAAATGAATAATACTTGAGTGTGTAATGAAAGTCATGTTTTGGGGGATTTAAATGCATGCTAATTACAATTAAATGTAAGTGTTTTATAGATTAAATTCATATTAAATGCAATTAGTTGAACTTTTTGGACCCACTTAAGTGTAGGAGTTAAGTACTGTATATCTTTATATGACATTTCATAATTACTCATAATTGTCTTTTAAATATGGTTAAAATGTACTGCTGAATGTACTGAGAAGCATTTATGGTAAACTAAAATATACTTTTAACAGAACTAAAATATAATTCATTTTTACAGAAAATTCTATGTCATGTTTAAACATATTTGTAGTTACACGTTTGTAATGGTGAAGTTGCAATTTAGTAGATTTAATACATTTTAACATTAAATGTGATCAAATAACACATTACAGTTGAAAATTTGTATTAAGTACATGTGCTTTAGTATGTTAGTCAACATATTAAAATAAGTGTACTTCTTTAAAGCACGACAAAAGTTCATTAAAACAATGATTTAAAATGCACTTTACATTAAAACCTTTAATTTGACATTATTACAAAGCGCACTTTAAAAGTGTACTTAAGTGGGTTAAGAAACAGTCATGAAAATGTACTCTCTTTAAGTATACTTAAGTGCCATTTTATTTATTTAATAATATATTATCTGCATTAATAATATATCATTGTTGGGTTACTCTGAATAAAAGCAGAGTGTGGTAGAGTTACTCTAAATAGAGTCAGATAAAATATTGACTCGTGTACCTTACCATGCTGAATATTACAACATCAAAGTCTATTTAGTGCAGAGGAGGGAGCTAAAATTAGAACCCTGTCAGTCAGTGTAACACACACACACACACACACACTGTGATTTGTCATTCTGTTGCCTTAGATGTTATGGATCCTCAAAGAGACTTAAGCAATTCAGCCCTAACTGATGTCTAAGAACTGACATTATTGCATTAGTGAGACGTGAGGGAGAGAGAGAGGGCCTGTTATTATTGCATTATCCCTGCACTGCTGGTATTGCATAACTCTAGTTATAGAATGACTCACTCCTCTTCTTCTCAACACAGTGACGTACATTTCTTAGCATCTATTTATGTGTGTGTCTGAATGCAGCCAGGCACGTTATCTGAGTCTCATGGATTGCTGAGCAGTCACAGACAGTGACGAGTAATGCAGCTTTGTTATCGGAAAACTTTGTGTACATTCGACCAACTATTCTGATAATTGCATTTTTTAAAGACCCCAATTAAACTAACCTAGTTTTCTTTCATGCATTGACGTATTTATTGAAACAGGATGTTTGGGTTGCTAGTTTTGCTAGTCAGTTGGCTTGCTGGTGGCTTGCTTAAATGGCTTGCCAGTCCTAATCAGTGTCATTCTCATTCTGGTGAGCGCTTGATTGGTCAGAAATGTGTAGTACTGGATGAATCATCAATATTTTTTAATCATTATCCTGGAAAAAGAGAGAGTGTATATTTTAAATGAGTATATTTTTATACATTTTCACATTTAGTTGCAAGCTCAAAATTAATATGTGACCTCAAAGCTAAAAGACGTGGATTGAAAGCCACACAATTCCAATTTTAATTTCAATCATTGTATTGCATTGCATTATATTTTCCAAACTACAGAGCTTTGATCATAAAACTAAGCATTTAAATATCATCTCACTTAGACATATTATTGGCAGATAATCAAGTGACAACTGATAGTTATACTGTTATGGATATCTCACTGATTTACATTACAAGCTATCAGAATTTCGGCACCAAATTGCATATTTTTGCTCAGTTTGGGCAACATAATAAAATTGAGCTTTTTTTCTTCCTCGAGTTTGAGCACCCTATGCTATATCATACTATATGAGCCATAAAAGCCTGGTGTATCAAATATGATACTCAACAAAACACATACAGTACGCAAACTTTTTTTTTAATATAGATTTTGTCTAATGGTTCATTAAACTGTTGCATTTAAAAAATAAATAGATTTTTTGGGACTACTATTACTATTAACTTTACATGGTTAATATGATAGGGCTCTATGACTCTAAATGTTTTACTTCAAATGTTTACTTGCACATTTTATCATGCATTTATTATAACTTTTTTCAGAACAAACAAAGAACAACCAAAGCTGGAGAAAAAAAAAATGGAAAGGTTGAAAGAAAAATAATCATGAAAATTAAAAATGATACTAAATTAAGGATGGAAACCACGATTTGCACTTATGTTAGTGAAATCTCGGCAAGAGGGTTATGAAAGTAAAAAAAAGTGGGAAAGAAAACTCTCACACACACACAAATGGCATCATGGGTAGAGAGGCGAAGCAGTAAGAGAGAAAAATGAGGGTTGACAGAAAGATTCTTACCTTCCTCGTTCATTGAGTGATAATATTTTAGCTTGCCATAAGTCCCCAGCTCTACAATATCACACAGAGACAAGGGTAAGGAAATACACGCTTGCACATGTAGACGAGCACACAAACACACACACACACACAGACACATATACTGTATAAGTGTCAGTGAGGATGAGGGGGTAAGGTGGCTAAAAACAAAATCTCTCTCTACACCGATCTCACAGGCATAAGTGCANAAAAAAAAAAAAAAAAACTGAACAAAAAGAAAACAAAGAGGAGAAAAAATAGGCCTTATATTTAAGTGTACTTTCTGCCTTACATGTGGAACACAAAACTGGAAAGTACTAGTGAAAATTACAAGTTCAATCAGAGTTTGTGAGAGTCAAAGTGCATATGTTTTTATCAGTCTGTTGGGAAAACAAAATTTAGTGGTTTAGTAGTTTTTTTTTGTAAATTTGGTAGTTAATGGAATCAAGCCTCTGAAAGATATTTAAAGATTTGCATGAGCTACACTAAAAAATTTGGAGTTGGAAAGATGTTTTAATGCTTTTGAAAGAAGTCTCTTCTGCACACTAAGGCTGCATTTATTTGATCAAAAAATACAATACAAGCAATTTAAAATAACTGTTAAATATATTTTAAAATGTAATTTGTTCCTGTGATGGCAAGTCCTTCAGAAATCCTTCAGAAATCATTCTAATATGCTGATTTGATGCTCAAGAAACATTTCCTATCTTTACCAATGTTGAAAACAGTTGTGCTGCTTTGTATTTTTTGGAAACTTTCATGATGCTTTAATAAATATAAAGTTCAAAAGAACAGAAATTATTTGAAATAGAAACACTTTGTAACATTATAAATCTCTTTACTGTCCCATTTGATTCATTTAATGCATCCTTGCTGAATAAAAGTATTTTTTTATTAAATAAATTGTACTGACCCCAAACTTTTGAATGTTTGAGCAGAATTTCATATTATGCATCCAAATGTTTTTTGTCTATGCAGTCTATTATTGATGTATCACTTACTATTTCAGACCCATTTTTCCTGTCTAATAATAATGAGCTGCAAACTAGTCCAGACTTACAAAGAGTCAAAAGTCTGGCAATGTGAGATAGCAATGCTAAAATTATGTATAAAATGATTTGCTGCTCTCAACCTAAGCAAAGTCTATTTTCATTCGAAACAATCTGATTTTCATTTTACTGTTGTTGAAGCGTAGCCTCGAGCTTACTTCTGATTGGCCAGTGGTTAGTGATTATTCTGTGATGATCTTTAGCTTTAACACTTGCTGTGTACACAGCCTCAAACCGTCGTGACGTGATGTTTGTTAGCCATTTTGACGTCACGTAATGATGTTAGCCATTTCGACATCGTAAGCCATTTCGGCATATGCATGGTGTTAGGGGTCTCAAAAAATTAGTTTCAGAATTCAAACAAGAGTTAGGAACAAGGCCAAGTTTGAGTTTGAGTAAATCAAATTGATTAAATTCCCATATGTATTTAAAACACAGATTTGGTTATGCTTTATATATTATACATGACTGATCTAAAAGGGACTTAAATATTTTACTGAGGACACACAAAATGTTGAATTCTCATATAGTATACAGTGGGGTCCAAAAATTTAAAAAATGCTACAATTAATGTAACACCTTTTTATTACTAATGATGATACCAGCATAAAAAGAAATTAAAAAAATAATGAAAACAAGAAAATCTGATTATCATGAATTGAGAATAGTATATTTAGCTTCAGTGAAAAAAAAAAGAAGAAAATCTGTCAGTTCAAAGATGTTTACATGGAGTGTCATAAATGAGTTTATTTGATTAGTGGCCTTTATTATTATCCTTAAATAAATAAATACATATATATTTAATTAACATTTTTGCTTCATCCTAAAACATTCTACTGTATATATCTTCAGGTTTAAATTAGATTATCAGATTGGTTTCAGATTTTTGGACGTCTTCTTCAGATTTTTTAATTCTTCTATGATGTGTACTTCATATGATATATGATGTAAACATGTTCTCGTTAAGCAATGAGTCCGGCGACTTTGCAGAATGACCTCTGCAGCTGTTGACCGTTCATCCCAGCGGCGCAAAGCTTTTAACATCGATTCGGCTGGGAAAGGATGCATGTGTGTGTGTGTGCTCACGTTACATAATAAAGGTCACATAAAATAACCTATCAGATGGTCACTGGCATGTGTGAATGTCTGTGCATGTTCGTATGCATTTAGGTGGAAGGGTTGAATAACAGCGTCTTTATGAATGCATGCGTGTCCGTTTGACGGGGCAGACAAATCATTCCAAAAATAGAGAAATTGTTGGTCCAGCGTGGGGGTCGAGCTCAATAATCAATACAAACTGCTGTGCAAGAGGTCAGACAGTGAAAAACACATACACACACAGACAAAACCACTGCATATACCGTCTGTAATGTCTGAAGAGCGTGAAAGGTTGTGAGAGCTGTGGCAGTGCGAGGTCTGTGTGTAATGAAGAGGGATGAATTACGTGTGCATATGGAAAATCAGGCAGTAGTCATTTATGATGTGTTCAATATCAATTAATGAACTTGTGCAATTAATCAATTCATTTGGAGGGTGTGTGTTTTACTCCAGAACTCCATGTGCCAGCACAAATACTCGTCACATTAAGCCACCAAAACAAATATATTATGAACACAATGTCGCTGTGTTTATATAACAGCAGCAGTTTTACAGAGCTTGAATGTGATGCTGCAAGTGGCATAATGACTTGTTTTTTGTTACATTGTTTTATATGCACACACACACACACACATATATACAAAGGTTAGACAATGAAACTGAAACATACACCTAGTTTTAGACCACAATAATTTATTAGTATGGTGTAGGGCCTCCTTTTGCTGTCAATATAGCATCAGTTCAGCTTGGGAATGACAGATACAAGTCCTGGACAGTGGCCTGAGGGATTTTGAGCCATCCCTCTTCCAGAACAGAGGCCAGGTCACTATGTGATGCTGGTGGAGGAAAATGTTGCGCCTCCAAAATTCCCCAAAGTGGATCAAAATATTTAGATCTGGTGACTGTGCAGGCCATGGGAGATGTTCAACCACTTTCATGTTCATCAAACCATTCTGTCACAAGTCTTGCTGTGTGTATTGGTGCATTATCATGCTGATATATGGCACCCCCTGCAGGGTACAATGTTTGAATCATTAGGTCCACATGGTCCTCCAGAATGGTTCGGTAGTCCTTGGCAGTGACGCGTCCATCAAGCACAGTAGGGAATGTCATGATATTGCAGCCCAAACCATCACTCATCCACCCCATGCTTCACTCTGGGCACTCAAAATTCTGGGTGTTAAGCCTCTTTGGGGGTTCACCACACCGTAAATCCCACGGATGTGGGAAAGTGAGTAAAGGTGGACTCATCAGAGAACAATACATGTTTCAAATTGTCCAAAGTCCTAGATTTGCACTGCTAGCTCCAATGAAACCGACAGTTTGCACTGGCACGAGTGACCATGAATTTTGACCCAGTGGAGATCCCAACAAACAGTTTTGGTGAAAACAGGAGAGTCGAGGTGTGTATTTAATTCTGCAGTGAGTTGGGCAGCTGTGGTTTTATGTTTTTGGATACAATCCGGGTTAATACCTGGACATCCCTTTCAGCCAGCTTCCTCTTACATCGACAGTTACTCCTGTTGGATGTGGTTCAGCCTTTGTGGTGGTATGCCAGCATTTCCCTGAATACCACGGCTCTCGATACATCACAAAGGCTGATCACAGATGCTCCAGCGAGACGCGCACAAACAATTCGTCCTCTTCTGAACTCTGATATGTTATGTCGTGTGGATTGCAATATTGAATGTACTTTGATCTTACTTATGCAATGTAAAATCAGTGAAGATTGGCTGCCAGGCCGTGCATATATAGGCCTACGCGTAAACCTCGAACACTATAGTCGCTTTTACACCGTCGGGCCGAACGGTTCTTAGAATGGTAAGGAACGGTTCCAGTTGTGATTCCACTGGAGCCTGGTACGGCACGGCACGATTACAAACCGTTCTCGGCCCGGAATTCTCGGCACGGTGCTGAATCGTGCTGGTAGAATCCATGAAGTGATGTCAACACACAGGATTTGTCACTTGTCTGTTGCCTGGCTTCCAGTTTCTCCGTAGCTGGCTAAGCTTGAGCGACGTAAACACAAATTAATAATAAAATTAAAAGAAATATCTAATAATCTGCCATAACGCGGTCGTTATTACATCTCATATCATAAGTAAACCGCTGCGCTACCAAGGCAACGACTGATGCTTTTATATTACATTCCAAAGAGTGGCCGTTATCAGCCCCACAGTGGAAAATGAAACCGTAACCGTACCAGCTGAGAACCGTTCGGCCCGATGGTGGAAAAGGGCCAGTGTTTCGGTTATATTTGGCCTAAAGGCATAATAATTAACATCATAACAAATAGCTGGCTGACTTTTGTTGACATGACATGATTAGATTTAGATGGCAAATATCATATATCAAGTTGGGTGTCCACCTTAGAGATAATCACCATACTGTCCCTCCATACACAGCAACGAAACTGACATTTTGACGCTTCAAAAAGTTCATAAGAAGATTGTAAAACTGATTGAGCAGTTTAGTCAAAATTTTCTGAAGAGACATGATCGCTTTATATGATGAACACATTGAATTTAGGCTTGGTTAGTATGGTTGCTTGACATGCGAGAACCAATGAGGTTCATTCTCGTGTGTTATGCAGCACATTTGAGCTTCCACAAGAGGTTTGTTCTCGCACATTGAGCAGGTTCGGTTGAGCTTCTGTTTATGTTCACTGATCAATGTTTATATGTGAATAAAAGCCTAAATTACATCTTAAATAAAATCAGATTTTTCATTTTTGGGTGAACTATCCCTTTAAATTATTATGGGATCTCATTCTATGCTTTCAGAATATTTACTTTTTAAAATAATTGTGTTTCTATATTTTTAAAATGAACATATTTTAATGACTATATTCTTTCATTTATCAAAATAAAACGAAAATAGTACAAATTTTGCTAAAATGATTGTTTTGAACAAGTTAACTGAGTTATTATTACAAACACATTTGTGATTTATTTTCACACAAAAGCTATTGCTCCATCAATGTTCAATAAAAACATAAATATTTTTTCTGCAATCATACAGTATGGGAGTAGTGAAAAGTAAATTTTTCTTAGAGCATACAGTATACTCGCATAGGGTAATATATACTATATAGCAAATCTCAAATGATTGTTTATAATCGCTAATTGTAAACTATATTATTGCTCAGCGCTAATCTCCAAAATGCAACTATAAGGCATGAATATATTAAGATATTATAAACATTAACATCCTGATTAAATTTGAAACCTAAAAAGACACTTCTGGCTTTTTTGCATATCTGCCAGTGAGAATTAAAAAGAGATTTTAAGAAAAGAAAATAAGTGTGAGAAATATACGCAACCCAGGTAATGTATCTTAAAGTAGGTAATTGTAATCCGACTAATTTAATAACAATCCATTAGACTGCTTTTTTGCTAATAAAGATTAGATTACAGTAACTACAAAAAAGCAAGGAGAAACTGTAAACATGGGCAAGGGCGGNNNNCGGGGAAAAAATGCAAAAATAAAATATAAAAAAAAAAAAAGAATCAGCTGGGTTTTAGTTTGTGTGTCTAGAAAAATGCTTAAAACAACAATAAAGGTCTTTGTGAGCTATTAACTGTAGTCATTATTCCTACACATATGTCAATGAAAAACACAAAATGTGTCCATTTTGCAATGGTGTTATGGAGATATTTGGGTTATGGGTTACACGAGATGAAGCTTTAGCAAGCAAAAACACACATGGACACTTTAAAGAAACAAACAATATCCAGTATCCATCCCTGAATACTGAGAGGAAATTGAATAAACAGCACTACAGACAGCAGGGACAAGCAGGGACATGAGGCTCAGTGTTTGTGTGTGTTTTTGGGGTAACGTGAGTGGTCAGCTGTGACTGTGATGACAACGAGATTTAGAGAATAACTCACCAGAGTCAGCAAATTCTGAGGAAACAGCAGACAGAGAAAAACAGAAAGAGATAGAGAGAGACAGAGACAGAGAAAGAGATGAAAAAGAATATAAGCAGGAAAAACTGTATTTAGCTCTAGTGCAAAGCCATGTAGTGAATAAAAAATGATGAGATGTGCTACTATTAAAATCCCCATAAAATGTGCATGTAAAACTGATTGATATTTTTTAAAATGCAATGTTTCATTTAAGAGCTGAAAGCTTTTAAAGACCCCATTGAATAAAAAATTTAGTTCTGTGGCTTTTAGCTCATAACGTATCTTTTAGATTTGAGCTCATCCTCGTGTGGAAAAAAAAACAAGAAAAAAAGAAAACACAGATCGATTAAGCATTAAACTACCACAAATATTGATGACTCATCCTGCATTCACTCATAAGGTCCAATCAAAATGCTTTCTTAAATGAGAATGCCCCTTTCCCTAATGCCACCAATTTATAGAGCGCAATGGTTCCGGAAGTAAATACATACATTTTCTCCATAAGGAAACTGATTTTTAACAATAACTTAAACCTTTACAGACAAAACTACTGTGAGCTACAAAGTTGTCAATGGTAATATGCTTTTGTTGAAGCCAATTCGCTTTATTTCAGATTGTTTTTAAGAACCCCCATTATGCTTTTTCGAATATTAACTTTTAATGCAGTGTGTAGTATAGCTGTTTGTAAATGTAAATGGTCTTTAAAGTTTTCGGGCCCTATCGTATACCCGGCACAATGCGACACCAGGCGCGACGCAAGTGTTTTTTGCTAGTTTCAGCCAGACACAGTTATCATTTTCATGTCCAGCGCCCACAATGTTTAAATAGCAAATGCACTCGAAAATGAGGTGTGTTCAGGTGCATTGTTGGTGTGTTGCTATTTTGAGGCAACTGAAAATGACTGCGCCATTGACCAACAAAAACCTGGTCTAAAGTCAATGTCGCAGAGTTTATTTAAAGGGCGCATTAGTAATATGAGCCTATAGGCAGGTACTTATTAAAAATAAAAAGATTACAATGTAAAAGATTATTATTGTGTACATAAAGGTAAAAATGCCTACATGTCATAATGGATAGTCATTGCATGTATCAGAATTACCTATTTGCGGTAATGACCAATAAAATTGGCTAATTATTTGACCAATCATGGCAATACACACATGTATGTAAGCTGACTTGTCAGGTTGAGGGTGTCTATATTCCACCATGTAAATAGCAATCCGTCATGGTGTAAGTGCAACTGACTTTTAAAGGGAATGGGAGATGACAAAACACACCCATGACTCATTAAGAGACTAGGTACAAAATCATGTTAATGGCTGTAATATAACTATTGGATATTTAAAAAAGCAATGATATGTTCTCTGCAAGCAAACAAGTTATGTTCTTCGCAACTATCTCAATACATCAGCAAAGATCAGAAAACTCTCATCAAGTGATTGCATGGGGATCATTGTCATCATTACATCAAACTTTTATGACTTGGCATGACATAGAAGAAGATTATTTTTGAAGAATGTTTGTGTCAATACAATGAAAGTCAATGAGGTCATAAACAACACTGGATTCCAGTGACTTTGACACCGAGGCATTTTTCATGTTTTTTTTGTTTTTTTTTTTGCTTTCCAACGAAGAAAGAAATGCATGAGTGAGTAAATGATAACATAATTTTCATCTTTGGGTGAACAATCCTTTAATAGCTGGTTTTACTTCAGGACAAAGAATTTACATTGAATATATTAGAATGGCAAAAGCTGAAAATTTTGTGAATGCATAAACAACAGCAGAAGTGTGATTTATCAGCCTAACCCATGTGTGAACTTGCGAACAATGTGTTAGGTGCATTCTGGTTAGGCGATGGCGTCATTTTTGTGGGATCATTTTTCTCTGTTAACAGTTATTTTCTGGCATATCTGCATATTACAGGGGTTAACCGGCTTCACAATGTTATGACATGCGTTGTATGTAATTAGAAATGTAATCATCACACCAAACCATACTGAAAACTATAATAGTATCTCAATGATACTAACCGCCTCCACAGCAACACATCTATTCTTAGACTGTTCACATTTACTGTTGCTCTTGCAGTTGCAAATTTCTCTCATTAGATATCCGTGATTGGGAGTTCTGCATGAGGGTGAAAAAGATCCACATGCAGATTTTGCTAATGCTCATGTTCAACAGAAAGCTTGGTTTAAAAGTGAAAAACTACACTATTGACACATGGACCTTTTTTGCCTGCAAAATCTCGCCAAAATTTCACTAATGTGACCGCACCTTTACGTTACATAATAAAATATTACCTATGTAACATGGAAAATCTATCCGTTTCTTTACAATTGTCATTAATCTCTCATCAAAAGCAGCAGACACACCAAGCCACACCGTAACACTACTGCACTTCATCAAACCATGACACACATTCTACAAAAATATCTGTCAAAAATCACATTACCAGCTCTCCCAGTAGGCAAACATATGGAGGAATAGGTCTCCTCATTATTACAATAAAACTGATAGGAACTTGTGTATCAGATGAAAAGAGAAATGGTGTGAAATGAAAGCGCATTTCAAATAAATAGCAGAATAAAAGAAAAATAGGAAATTCCCACCCCCCTTTTTCTCATGAATGTAAAGCAAATTAAATTTTTTATCTAAAATCTATCTATCTATCTATCTATCTATCTATCTATCTATCTATCTATCTATCTATCTATCTATCTATCTATCTATCTATCTATCTATCTATCTATCATGTGGTTAATTATCATTAAAATGTCTCCATGCAAAAAACAGGCTTCATTTTTTTTTTATTAGTTAGTAAGTTATTTAGTTAGTTGGAGAATCACTTGTTTAAATAATTCATTAATTCTGCTATTCAGAACATGATTCTGTTTTTAATTAATGTAGATAGAGTGTGTGTGTGTGTTTTACCTTCACTGAGAGGGTCAAGTGTGTGGATCATCAGCTGAAAGATGCTGTTCCTCATTAGACTGTTGTGTAAAGAGGCGGAGCTTCCTCCTCTCTGCAGCCGTGGTTTGGCCTGTGATAGGAGGAGAAACATCAGTGAAATCACTGCGTGGTATAATATAGTCAATATTCAACTATACTATTGATTTGACTGCACTGACACTATTGGATGATAACTGAACTAAGCTGGTCAATGACATCACAGTTATCTGCAGAACTGTTTTATAGATGAATTAATTAATTTAATAATTGACGATCTTTACAACAGAACTGAATCAACACTGAACTGACTTCAGCTGAAAAACGACACTATTTTCTTTTAGTGCTGCTGTACAGACGAAATGAACTCTGTTTGCATCATTGAATTATTTTCCTGTTATCACTGTTAAACTGCTTTGAAACAATCTGTATTGTATAAAGCGCTATATAAATAAAGGTGACTTGACTTGACTCATCTTATGGAAGCAGCATTTTTGACCAATTCTAAACTGTGGCTGGACGTCCTTCAGAGGTCAGAGACGGGTGGGTCAGGGTGATTGGGGACAAGGGTTAAGGGGAGGCTTAATCTGTCTTCAGAGCAGCTGATGCTATACTAACATGTCAGTGCAATCAGAAGAGTCAGCTGCTGATTAACACAAGCATACAGGTGTCAGGAGTGTGTGTGTAGTGTGCTGAGACAAACACTCAGTAAATTGCTCTGAGGATCAGGGAACAGTGCTGGCAGATGTCAGGGTTCCGTTTTTACTGTCACTTTGAGGGAAAGAGGTGCAGACTGTAGCACTATATATCTATCCATCTATCTATCTTGGTCTGTCTATCTAACATAAAAGCACCAAAACGTATCATATTTTTTTGGAAATCCATCCATCCATCCATCCATCCATCCATCTATTTATCTTATCCATCCATCCATCCATCCATCCATCCATCCATTTATCTTATCCATCCATCCGTATATCTATTTATCTTATCCATCTATTAATTAAGATATATTTTAAATAATAATAATAATAAATTCCTAGGTGATTCCCAGTAGATGTTTTGAAGAAGGCAGTTTTTCTTATATAGTGGAACAAAGAGTTGCATTAAGCAAGCTTCATGCTTTACATCACAGAAGAGGTGCCGCTGGGGTTTCTGGGCCCCCTGGCTAAGTTCTCCATTGAATTTCACCGTCAGTTGGGGGGTGGGGTGTATGAGGCAGCGGGCCCCCGATAGCGCCCCTGTCTGACACTCAGAGTCGCCCTAATCTTCCCCCCGTTACGGCGCCCCTGCATCACAGCACTAACTAGGGCTGCACGATATTGGAAAAAAACTGACATTGCGATATTTTATTTTTCTGTGATATACTGCGATATGAAATAAATTCACCAGATTACTTGAATACTTGAGTTTGAAAAATATTAATACTTCTAGAATTATTGGGGTGATTTAAATGAAATAAAGAGTGCGTTGTATTTTTCAGGAAAGTATTCAATTGGAAAATGAATAATCAAATAAAGTAACACTGTATAGTCTTCACTGTATAAACTGAATATAATTAATCTGTGTTAAAGCTGCAAAAGTGATTTTCTCTTTGTATTTTGTTGTTTGTTAACATTCATGACACAAAGCAGCAAGCCTGCTGTCACTTTAAGACCGAATGTACGGATCCTGTATAATGATACACATCCGTTTTCTTTGTTTGCGTTACCTAAGACATAAGCAACTGTGTTTACAAGGATACTCGCAGAGATGGACATTTTGGCATGTATGTTCCCGTTAAAGCACAAATAGACGCGGAAGTGAACAGAATTCGGTGTTCATGTGCATGCACAGAAAACAGCACGTACAACTGACAGGACCTAAAACACATGCAAATTATGAACTTTCGGTCTATGATGGTTAAACTGTCTGTACGGATTAACGATCCCTATACTGGTAAGTAAGTAAGTAAAATTGTATTTATATAGCACTTAAGTAAAAATGTTAACGCTACAATACACAAAGTGCTTTACACAATATAAAAACACAATCATTGAAATACTTTAAAGGATTAGTTCACTTTCAAATGAAAATTAGCCCAAATTTTACTTGCCATTCTAGGTGTATATGACTTTCTTCTTTCTGATGAACACAATCGGAGATATTTTAATAAATATCCTGACGCATCCGAGCTTTATAAGGGCAGTGAACAGGGGTCACGAGTATGAGCTGAAGAAAGTGCTTCCATCCACATCCATCCATCATAAACGTGTACACCACACGGCTCTGGGGGGTTAATAAAGGGCTTCTGAAGTGAAGCGATGCGTTTGTGTAAAAAAAAAAAAAATCCATATTTAACAAGTTATGAAGTAAAATATCTAGTTTCCGCCAGACCACCTTCCGTATTCAACGTACGAAGAAAGTGTACAACTCTTGCAGTTCAAAAAGCTTACGCTACATCCTACGCCTTCCCTATTCAACTTACGGAAAAACTTAACTGACGCGACACCAGTTTACACTTTCTTCGTAACTTGAATACGGAAGGCGGTCTGGCAGAAGCTACATATTTTCCTTCATAACTTGTTAAATATGGATTTTCTTTTTTTACACAAACGCATCACTTCACTTCAGAAGGCCAGAAGTACACGTTTATGATGGATGGATGTGGATGGAAGCATTTTCTTCAGCTCATACATGTGACCCCTGTTCACTGCCATTATAAAGCTTGGATGTGTCAGGAACTCAGGATATTTATTAAAATATCTCAGATTGTGTTCATCAGAAAGAAGAAAGTCATATACACCTAGGATGGCTTGAGGGTGAGTAAAGCTTGGGCTAATTTTCATTTGAAAGTGAACTAATCCTTTAATGAACAGCTATACACAATATACTAGACATAACACTTCCTCCGATGTGACTCAGATAGTGGATGCGCACATCGCAATATCAATGCTAAAACAATACATCGTGCAGCCCTAGCACAAACACAAATGCACAGACACGTTGACAGGGACAACACTTACCGACAGTTTGCTGTCATCCTCTACTCCACTAGGGCTCAACTTCACAGTCAAGAGACGAACAAAAAGAGAAAGAAAGAGAGAGAAGAAACAACAGCACAGTGATGTGAGACAGGACCAGCAGACAGCACACTGACATACTCCATAAAGACACACACTAACAACATATCAACTAACAGAGCTGGGGACAGAGCTGACAGAGTGCGTTTGACCTCTGACCTCACCAAGAGTGTTTGACCTCTGACTTCAAAGAGTGTGTGTGCTTCATTTTATTTCATTTATTTTATTTATAAACCACATTTAAAAACAAAGCAAGGTTGACCAGAGTGCTGTACAGATCATAATTCTCAAAGATAAAAAGAAATTACAATATATAAAACAGCAGACATTTAAGTACCAACCCTAAGAAGATGTTTTTTTAAGTATAGATTTAAAAGAGGAGAGTGATGGTGCCATTCGGATCAATACCGGAAGGCTGTTCCAGAGTTTAGGGCCTACTACTGCAAATGCTCGGTCTCCACAATGTTTTTTCAAACAGGGAGTAACATAGGAACTTAAGTCGCCAAGGTCCAGATCGCCAAAGTCGTAAGAGTCACTAGGACCAAACAGTACTACTTCAGTTTGTGTTTAAATTCTGAATTCAAAGACTGTGCTGATCTCTGACCTCACAGAGAGTGTGTTTGACCTCTGACCTCAAAGAGAGAGAGTGTTTTAACCTCTAACCTCACAGAGTATATTTTGTGACTTCTGACCCTGCTGAGTGTGTTTTGACCTCTGACCTAGCCAAGTGTGCAATTTCACCTCTGACCTCATAGTGATTTTGACCAATGACATCAAGGGTGTGTTATTACCTCTGACTTCACAGAGAGTGTGCTCTGACTTTTGACCTCTTACCTCACTGTGTGTGCTGTGACCTCACTGTGTCTTATTAAATATGACCTTACTGATTGTGTTCTGACCTAACTGTTTATTTTGACATTTCCAAAGTTGTAACCTTAGACTCAACTAAATGTGTTTTGACCTCTGACCTCAAAAAGTGTGTGCTGTTACCTCTAACCCTTACAGAGAGTGTATTCTGTCCTCTGACCTGGCCTCACTGAGTGTATATTTTAACCTCTGACTTCACCAAATGTGTGCTGTGACCTCACTGTGTGTTATGAAATGTGACCTTACTGATTATGTGCTGACTGCGGAAAGATGTCAATAAAACAGCTTCAATGTCACTTAGTAGCTACACTATATTGCCAAAAAGTTTTGGGACGCCTGCCTTTATGTGCACATGAACTTTAATGACATCCCATTCTTAATCCATAGGGTTTAATATGGAGTTGGCCCACCCTTTGCAGCTATAACAGCTTCAACTCTTCTGGGAAGGCTTTCCACAAGGTTTAGGAGTGTGTTTATGGGAATTTTTGATCATTCTTCTAGAAGCGCATTTGTGAGGTCAGGCAGTGATGTTGGCAAGATGGCCTGGCTGGCAGTCTCCACTCTAATTCATCCCAAAGGTGTTCTTTCAGGTTACCATATACCGGTTACCCATGTCTTTATGGACCTTGCTTTGTGCACTGGTGCGCAGTCATGTTGGAACAGGAAGGGGCCATCCCCAAACTGTTCCCACAAAGTTGGGAGCATGAAATTGTCCAAAATGTCTTGGTATGCTGAAGCATTAAGAGTTCCTTTCACTGGAACTAAGGGGCCAAGCCCAACCCCTGAAAAACAACTCCACACCATAATCCCCCCTCCACCAAACTTTACACTCGGCAAAATGCAGTCAGGCAAGTACCGTTCTCCTGGCAACCGCCAAACCCAGACTCATCTGTCGGATTACCAGACAGAGAAGCGTGATTCGTCACTCCAGAGAACACGTCCAGTGGCGGCGTGCTTTACACCACTGCATCCGACGCTTTGCATTGCACTTGGTGATGTAAGGCTTGGATGCAGCTGCTCGGCCATGGAAACCCATTCCATGAAGCTCTCTTCTCACTGTTCTTGAGCTAATCTGAAGGCCCCATGAAGTTTGGAGGTCTGTAGTTATTGACTCTGCAGAAAGTTGGCAACTTCTGCGCACTGTGCGCCTCAGCATGCGCTGACCCCGCTCTGTGATTTTACGTGACCTACCACTTCATGGCTGAGTTGCTGTTGTTCCCATTGCTTCCACTTTATGATACCACTAACAGTTGACCGTGGAATATTTAGTAGCAGGTGGCAACCTATCACGGTACCACGCTTGAATTCACTGAGCTCCTGAGAGTGACCCATTCTTTCACAAATGTTTGTAGAAGCAGTCTGCATGCCTAGGTGCTTGATTTTATACACCTGTGGCCATGGAAGTGATTTTATGTTTCCATCCAAAGTTGCGTATTTAACTTATGCACAAATTCTGAATATCACATAAAACATTTGTGAATAAAGCAGTTTCCATCTAGCAAGTGAAAGAGAACAATAACATCACTTCCTAATACACTGGCGCTAAATATAACTAAGAAAAATAGAAGTTTCTGCAGTAGAAGCCACTGTATAAAATAATTTTTTTATATAATAAATTATTTGCGCCTCAGAGCACACAGATGAAATGCAATAAACGCTGTCATGTTATCTTGCATTTAGATGCCTGGTGTTTGTGAATGCAATCGTGTGAGGTGCTTCTGGGAAGGAATTATACTGAACCGTCTTTGCTCAGGCATTACAGAATGGTCAAAACAGCATTTCAGATGCTGTGCAACAATACTGGTCCGCTGGTTGGTCCAGTTATGCTGTCACATTGCAAAGTTACATGTCTTTTTCGATGCGCATCAAGGAATTTATTCGGTAAAAGCGTTTCCATCGTACAACCCGAATTCCGGAAATGTTGGGACGTTTTTTTAATTTTAATAAAATGAAAACTAAAAGACTTTCAAATCACATGAGCCAATATTTTATTCACAACAGAACATAGATGACATAACAAATGTTTAAACAGAGAAATTTTACACTTTTATCCACTAAATGAGCTCATTTAAAATTTGATGTCTGCTACAGGTCTCAAAAAAAGTTGGCACGGGGGCAACAAATGGCTGAATATGTGTGGTATTAAAAAGCAACTCTTATTATGAAGCACATGTTCATTTATAATGCAAATTTAATATGTCTGCATGAGTTCTGGGCAGGTCTAACATTATTGTGTAGTTTGGTCATGTGACCACACACATTTATTTCCTGGTACTGCCATCTTAACACAATGATGATATTAAAGCTCTGAAATGACAGTTAAAGGATAAGTTCACTTTCAAATACAATTTTCCTGATAATTTATTCACCCCCATGTCATTCAAGATGTTCATGTCTTTCTTTCTTCAGTCGAAAAGAAATTAAGGTTTTTGATGAAAACATTCCAGGATTATTCTCCTTATAGCGGACTTCAATGGCCTCCAAACTGTTGCAGGTCAAAATTACAGTTTAATGCAGCTTCAAAGGGCTTTAAACGATACCAGACGAGGAATAAGGGTCTTATCTAGCGAAACTATCTGTCATACGGAACGAACG
Source organism: Anabarilius grahami (assembly GCA_003731715.1). Lineage (NCBI taxonomy): Eukaryota > Metazoa > Chordata > Actinopteri > Cypriniformes > Xenocyprididae > Anabarilius > Anabarilius grahami. Next base: position 1,143,253 of record RJVU01049603.1, read on the forward strand.
TGGCGCCAGTTTCATTTTTTTCCGTAAGTAGAATGCGTAAGCTGCACTGAAACTGTAATTTTGACCTTCAACCGTTTGGAGGCCATTAAAGTCCACTATAAGGAGAATAATCCTGTAATGTTTTCATCAAAAACCTTAATTTCTTTTCGACTGAAGAAAGAAAGACATGAACATCTTGGATGACATGGGGGTGAATTATCTATACATACATATTGAAATTATATTAATACATGGTTTATTTTGTTGTCAGACTGCAGATAAATGAAGATGGTCACAATTGTGACCGGTGGTATAACACAGGGAGTCTATGTCCCCTATATGTTTTTCTTATAAACTCTCTTTCAGACTGACCGTAAGTCAAGTTTTGGATTTACTTGATCCTTGGTTATATCCATCCATCCATCCATCCATCCATCCATCCATCCATCTATCTATCTATCTATCTATCTATCTATCTATCTATCTATCTATCTATCTATCTATCTGTCTGTCTGTCTGTCTATAGTTATATCTGTCTGTCTGACTATCTGTCTGTTTATCTGTCTGTCTGACTATCTGTCTGTCTGTCTGTCTATAGTTCTATCTGTCTGTTTGTCTGTCTGACTATCTGTCTGTCTGTCCGTCTATAGTTCTATCTGTCTGTCTGACTATCTGTCTGTTTGTCTATAGTTCTATCTATCAATCTATCTATATATCTATCTATCTGTATGTAGTTCTATCTATCTGTCTGTCTGTCTGTCTATAGTTCTATCTATCTATCTATCTATCTATCTATCTATCTATCTATCTATCTATCTATATGTCTGTCTATCTGTCTGTCTATCTATCTATATATCTATCTATCTGTCTATCTGTATGTTTGTCTATATGTCTGACTGACTATCTGTCTGTCTATCTATCTATCTATCTATCTATCTATCTATCTATCTATCTATCTATCTGTACTTATTTATTTCAGTTTATAATGAAGTTTTTTTAATAATTATCTTCCAATTTCCTACAATTTATGTCATATTGTCATAATTTAATGGATTATTTGTGCCGTACTGCTGCATAGGAATGCTATTTTGTTCTTTTTGAAACTGAGCCAGACAATGTTTACTTCTTTGTTAATGAAATAAAACACTAATTTCATCTATTTAACCGAATCTTTAAACTAATTGCTGGAGGTTTGTCATTTTGTAAATGCATTGACACCATAGACCTAGACTCCCTGTATTCTACTACCATTCACTTTTGTGACCAGACATAAAACCCATTTTTTCATGGACTTTTCAATATTTGTTTTTACATAATTGACATTGATTGTTTAATATCCTTACAAATACCATACAAATTCATATATGTCATCTCTGGGAAAAATTTGGGATTAAACGGGTTAAGAACTGGTTTATAGTCAGATGGTCTCTTGAAATGGGTAGTTCTGGTCAGAATATGCAGTAAACTGATGTAAAGCTCAGTGAGTTCTGTTCCAGTGTTCCCAATCCAACAGGCTGCAACACAGCGAAAGGGTACTGAAAGAGCTGAAAGGTCGTGTGCAGTGGACTTTGCTACTAGAACATCAGTGGGATCAGTTCAGCGGGTAATGCAGAACCATTAGCATCACACAGCCTCAATCATGATGGAAAAGACTCTAAAATTAGCTCTTAGGGCTAAATTAGCTCCAAGAGAGTGCCCTGGAAGAAATCAATTTGTACCTTACGTCTCTGCACACCTAGTTTACTCATCACCAACCTGGAACCAACTTGCAGTGCGAGTCTGTTAAAAATCAGCATAAATTTCCATGCTTTTATTCAACTGTAATTGAAATCTTTTTGCATCCACAGTGCTGAGAACACTAAAGTTGCTTTTTGTTTAGCATCTTCATCATATTTCAAATATAACTCCACATAAATAAATAAAATGCATAATAAAAAACAAATAGAATGTGTAATTGAAATGCGTAAATAAATAAATAAATAAATACGCGAGCCTTTCCCCTCTTGTTAATTAGTGACCCAATTTTCTGCAAGCAGAACTAATTACAAAAGCAGCCACTCTCATCACCTACAGGGGATTTCAGGACGGCACAGACCCCAAAGCGCAAATCACAAAGGAGCCAAATCATCAATCTCCAACACTCCTCAATTAAGTGTAACATCCTAAAATAAGGCACTAAGAAAATGTCTATGCCTCTTTCAACAAAACATCAAATCAGTGCTACTGTAGCTAATATACCTTGATAGTTTTAGGCTGGTAAATGGAATATGTGTAAACGAGGCCCGTTAATTAGTTAAATAGTGGAGCTATGCTCAGGGATTTCAACTAAACAGGGAACTTAGTTTTGCTTTCTCTAAGCGGCTCAGAGCAAGATTTGAAGTTGTGAATCAAATGTGAGGCTGATAAGAAGAAGTGAGCTGACTAATTGGGGGCATTACAGATCTAAGATTAAGCCTATTACTTAAATGTGCTCACAACTAATGTATTTAAATAAGTGAATCTATTTTAAAGGGGTCCTATTATGCTTTTTTACATGTTCAACTTTCTTTAGTGTGTAATGTTGCTGTTTGAGCTTGAAAAAGATCTGCAAAGTTACAAACCACAAAGTCACTCCTTATACCCTATATCAGTAAGCACTGTTTCTGAACTCCCTGAGTTTTCTTTCAGGAACGTACGTGTCACAATATTCCTCATTTAAATTAGATGCATTCGTTTTGTTTTGAAAATCATGGGCTGCATCCAAAATTGCATACCTCCCTACTATACAGTAGGCGAAAAACAGTATGTGACAGAAGAAGTATGTCCGAATTCACAGTACTCATAAAAGAGTACGCAAAAAGTACCCGGATGACCTGCTACTTCCGGCGAGATTCTGAAGTGTACATACGATGGAAACTTTACTATCCCATGAGGCCACGGAAGAGGAGTTGTGAATGGCACTGAAATGACGCAACTGACACTGGTAGGTCACGTGATAATGACAAAATTATATAGGACGTCCAGATTACATTCACACTACACACATTCACACTACACTCTAAAAAATGCTGGGTTAAAAAAACCCAAGCTGGGTAAAATATGGACAAACCCAGCAGGTTGGGTTAAAAGGCACCTATTATGCCCTCTTTCACATGATGTAATATAAGTCTCTGGTCTGGTCAAGTTTCAGCTTAAAATACCCCACAAATTTGCCCCTATTTGGGGGTGAGCAAAAACACGCCTTTTACTATATTACTATATTGCTGGCTAAAAAAATAAATCCAAAATTGGTTGAAAAAAATGGCTGGGTGAAAACAACCCAATCCCGTGTTTTGTCCATATTTAACCCAGCAGTTTTTAGAGTGTATATATATTTACACTACTTATTTATCGGTCGTGAAGTAATTACTTATTCAAAATAGGTGCCTACTCAAGAGAGTATGTGATTTCGGATGCGACCATGGTTATGGTAAGGGGCGTGACATTTCCCAAACACGCTCAAAGCGGCTGACGAATCACAACACAGTGGTCCAGCCAACCAATCAGAACACATTGCGCTTTTTGGTAGGAGGGGCTTTATAGAGACGGAACTAAACAATGTTACTGACAGACTGGGAAGAGGTGCTGCAACAATGCCAAATATGAGAAAAATAAAGTGATTTTTGAAAATTCAAGCATAACAACCTATTCTAGTAGACCCTAAAAACAAAATCAAGACTTTGTAAAAGGGTATAACAGAGTACCTCAGGGATGAAGTGTTTTTGTAGGCAAAACGCGGAAGCGAGTTAGCATTTTAGGACTTCCGGTTCCATCGTCATAAAGTCTATGGGTTTTTTGAATGGGTTTTTGCTAAATTGCCTGAAATAAGGTCTGAGGTTAACAAAGCCTCTAAATATTTTCACGTTTTGATCTATGACATAAAACACACCAGTTATAACCCGCTTGTGATTTTTTTAAACCTTTAATCTGTCTTAAAAACAGCGGTTGCTAACAAATTGCTAAAAGGGACTACTTCCTTTGGCGGGGACTTTAGACGTCATCATGACAAACAGGAAATATGGACAGCATTTCTCATGAAAAAGTGGATAAGTATTCATACACAGCGCAGATCATAATCAGCGAGCATGTTTTTAAATAAGTTTGTTTTTTAAATAAAGTTTGAGGAAGCTTGGTGGTGGTGACGTTGATCCGCGACCATGGTGTGCTGTAGTCCGTTTATCGCCTACTGTTAGCTTTTTATATCTGACGACTTTATTTAGGCTTCAAAATGTATAAATGTTGTGTTAACTTGTAAAGATTATCTTGATAGACAAAACGTGTAAGTGTCATAACAGTTTGTTAAACACAGAGCTTATTTTTTGCGATTTTCCAAAAGTCTATGGGAAAAATGCATAGGCTTTCGATCGAGGGAACCCGTGCACCGCTAACTTCCGGGTTGGCCTACAAAAACACGCCATCCCTGAGGTACTCTATAGGTCCCCTTTAATACAAACCTTGCTGTAGACTGTGAAATTAATTTCTGTCCTTACAACTGTCGCTTGATATCAGCTAAATAAGCATATCTTGCAAAAAAAGCCAAAAACACTGAGATAAATTGTACAATACATCTTAACTAAGACTCTGGACAGTAATTAAATGGGGGCAATTTCATGTTGACTAAGGAGGTCAAGCGACAGTACTATAGTTTTCATGTTTGAGTGTGTGTATGTGTGTTTGTTTGTGTAGAGGTCACCTTGGAGATGGCATGAGGGCCAACAAAACAGAATTGGTGAAGGTTGTGATTATGAGCACAGGCTGCTGAATGAACAGTGATAGAGCAAATTCAGTCATTATGATAATTAGCCTTTCACAAGCCTCATCATAGTGACTGATTGCAATCAGACCTGCTTTAATCTACAAAGTACCACAGACTTGAACAGTGTGACCACTGTATGTGCACACACACACATACACACATTAATATTCATTCAGAAAATAATAATAATAATAATAATACTCTATTACACTGTAGTCTAAAAGACTCTAACAGGCAAGAATTGGGCGAATTTCAGAATTTAAGAGTTGGCTCTCTTTTAATAGGTTGTTTGCAATCACGTGGTTCTGGTGACGCGCGAAATTCCGGTGGAGGGCAAGCAGTGAAAATTAGAATGGAAGAGATGGAGAAAAGTCCTTTCTGTGCTGGTTTAGAAAGGTATAAACAGAAAATCACAACATTTGTCTGACGTGATCCTTATGTTATGAAGAGGAGCGACTTTTCCACTGAATTGAAAGACTTGATTGCCATTGAGGAGGTAGATATAGCGGATGTAAAGCTGCCGTCACGCCGCGTTCAGTTCTAGTCTGGGTTTGTTTATATCGCGCTGCCTTTCTGCTAGTGAAGTTAGGGCAGTATTTTGATTTTCTGTTGTGATTGTAAAAAATATCGCCGTTGTAGGTCATTTATGCTGAATCGAGAATTGCAACAGGAGCTCACATCCACTTTCAGGCAAAAACTGGACGGTGTAATACAATTTTCGCCTTTTCTATGTGTAAAACCCACTAAGGGAAGCAGGCTGAGGAGGTGAAGGCCGACGACGTATAGCAAATGTAATGTCATTGATTGAACCCACTCCCTATTACTCAATAAAATAATCACATTGCTGAGTGTTTTTGAAAGTTTTGTATTTTGTTTTGGTGTAATAATTACATTTGCGAGTATGACTCTCACTCGGCTTGTGAATGAGTATAACCTGCACACAGCCACTTCAAAACTGTTCACAAGCTTCTATGGGTTTGATTTTGTTTGTCATTTGTTGAAATAAATACAAAAAACAGTGTGTCGGTGTCTGTCATAGACTGTAAAAAAGGGTGTCTGTCCGCTGAATGCCCCTCCGATTCTCCTCCGTGGTCATATGGGAAAGTGAATATTTAAAAAGAAAACATTAAAACTACACTTACATTTAACATTACACCCTTCCAACAAAGAAATTTATCGACTGTCAGCTTGTTAAACATTTATTTATTTGGACATTTTCTACCATATGATGGCTGAAGCAGCAGTGTGACGCTTTCACGGTAACCAGATCAACACTGTAAACAGAATTCTACAAAACTGAAGTGAAAATATCAAATTACCATTCAGTGGGATAAAATAGCTTCTCTTCCCTGCAAATGATACCATGAAGAATGTGAATATTTAACCAAGTCAAAAACAAATAAGCTAAGCAGGTATCCATATTCATTTCAGTATCAGCAGACGCAAAACGCTATAAAAGGTGACAACTTTTAAAGTTAAAAAAACGATATAAGTTATGTAAACGATAAAAGCTCCTTGTGAGTTCTCGGTTTGATCGATTTGAGCAACCATAAATGACGCAAAACTTAAGAATTTTGAGTTTTTGATAGGATTCCTATATAGAAAAACCAGTCCCTGCCCTCCAGCCGCATTTCGCGTGCAGCAGTGACGTCATGTGCAAACAACCTATTCATGAGTTGGAATTTGAATTCACAGGATGCTGAACTGGTATTTGAATTTGAAAAACAGGTGGAATTTACATAATTGGAATTCAAAGAAATTTAACAAATTCTAATGATTCAACAAAATAGGAAGATGATAACTTCCTTTTAAAAAGTTATATCCAAAAGTTCTGTCCAGTCTGTGGTCACTAATTTAATACATTTGGTCATAAAATGCATATTATGTACTGAGTGAAATGAAAAATAAACATGAATGTCTTAGGGTTACTTTCTATTACTTTCTTTTGGGTGAAATTTTCCACTTTGAGACTTAGAAATTAGTCTACCGTCAAGCCCTTGACAGAAAATTTATTTCAAAATTGTGAAAATGGCAGCAGGAAAACTGCAAGTAATCTCTATCTTCTACTGCTACCCACAACAGAAAGTATCCGCACAAACAAAAGCATCACACACAGCTGATGATGCTTCAGTAAGGAAAGTCCTGACTGTTCTGCCTTCAACATTAGCTAATTCTCTAATATTTTAAAATAGCTTAGATCGATTGAGCCTCAGGTTTCTGTCTCCATCTCTCTCGCAGCTCCTCACCTTCAGTCCTCATCATGAGTGACCTTGCCACTCAGGATCAAATACACACTAATGGGATCTGCTTACATACATACACACAGATAATTATATGCGCACACAGCGGCTGACAGCAGGAGAGGAACACCTCACCCATTTTATTGTGGGATTGGTGGGTTATGATGTACATGTTTAATTGATCTAGACTGTGTTTACTAATTTTGTTGGTTATACATTTTTGCATGACAGTGGAAAATTCGGTTGTGTAAAAGGCGCTTTCCACAAATAGGATGCATTTTACAGTCTCATTAAATAAAAGCATTTGAGGCACAAATGAAAACTGTTAGATTTGTTAGAAACTATTAAGATGTCTTAAGGGATTTGAGCTTCTTGACTGTATCCAACAAATAAATTCATACAAAACTGTCAGTCTTATCTGTTGAACTGGTATTATTTATTATACTGAAAAGCAAATTGTGATTAAATAATTATAATCACTAAATATGTATTTAGCAGTGTCCCACATTTTGTCCCTGTTACCAGATGATTTATTAAAGTCGATATGAAGCAGAAATTGCAGCTGACATCCATATTGTAACGATTTTCAAGTGAAACGGCTTATCAAACAAAAGCAAAACTTGATATTCATCAGTTACTGATTAGACTGTGAAAGAGAAGGAAGAGAAAGTTTTGAAATTTAGATTAATATGCATTAATACAATAAAATAAATTACTTTTTATTTCATGCAGACTTTAAAAAATTAACAAAATTAAAAGTTA
>RJVU01049603.1:1157062-1201622 GCA_003731715.1 Anabarilius grahami
GGGAGGTCAAATCAAGTGAAATGTATTTATATAGTGCTTTTCACAATGCATATTGCTTCAAAGCAGATTTACAGAAAATTATGAGGTTAATGTTTAATAATATTCCTTATAGTCACATTTAGTGGATTAGAGTTGTCGGTAATATAATTTACATTTTGCAAGGATATATTTTCTAGAAAAAATGTATATAATTCTTTTTAGACCAATAGCCAACAAGTCTTATTATATTACAGTTTTCTCTAGTAATTTATCATCTTCTTTTAAGGATGTTTAGATATATTGCATTGCATCATCCACAGTTATGAACCAGGGTTAGATCTACCAATGGGAGTGATAAAAAGACAGAAGGCGAGTTCATGTAATTCAAAGTGCTGCAATGTTCACGTGATAATGCAAAGTAAAATAAAACTCAAAAAGATTTCCATAATGTAACTAAAACTGAACAAGAGCATGTCAGCACAAACATCAAGTATTATCAATGAATCTGTTTGGAATCTCTTGTTGTACACTAAAACATTCTTTCTGTTTATTAAAGGTGGACTCAGTAGTATTTCAAATACACAGTTTGGAAGTTGGTCAGCCGATACCAACAACAAACGTCTAACCAATCAGCATTAAGGGGCGTATGACGGTCGAGGAGAGCGCACAAGCAAGAGGGAGATTTGAAAATAAGAAAGAAAAAAAAAACTGCGGAACGAGAAATGGGACACAATACAAAAGAGCTCAAAAGAATATCACTGGAATAAAGGTTTATGCCTGGGCAAGCGCTTTAGGACCCGTGTTTATATTAGAAAGCTTTCTAGCGCTGGAGAGAGCTAAGTGGGAAGGCCTGAAAACAGATGCGGAGGCTGCTTTTATCCCGCTACTCATGTGAGTACACTGGATTTTGATTTAGCTGCTGTGCTGTTTGCGACTAACAACAAACGCTTTTTTTAATTTTTTTATTTACTCTTGTGTACTGTACGTTCATTTTTTGTGCTTCCTTGTCATTCGTTCTTCAACTGCGCTTTATTTTCGTGAAGCATTTTGTTGCGCGTCAGCTGTGATAAACAGACATCCACTCGCATTGCGTGTGTAACAGTAGCCAGATAGTGAAAGTTTTGCTGTTAAACTACTGCACACTGACATCCACTAGAGAATGCGGTGTTTAGCGTCATTGGTAGTGCATTCGCCTTGCATAACAGCAGCACTTGGGCCGGAGTTCGAAACAGGGTGGTTAAGACTAGAATGTGAGTTTTGGAGGCGGAGCAATGAAAAGAGGGGTGTGCTTGTTTGGGTTGATTTCAAATATCAACAATGTCCAACAGCGTTGTTCAAATTCTACTTACAGCACCTTTAAGATAACACAAATTGGAATGATATGAACATTTTAAAATATAGTAAATAAATAAACAAACTACCATCATGAATAACACCTTCATGCAAGCAAACAGCCAATCTCTCACTAAACAATAGCTTTTAAATTTTATCCAAACTGTAGTTCTTTATTTCCATTCTTCTGGCATTCAGGTCATTTCTTTCAATACTGTAAATAATCAAGCAATTTAAAAGTTCCTGCAAATTAACTACAGCATAATAATGCAATAGAAAAATAAATACTTACTTGAATTACAACCCAAGTATATTAATTTTATTCAGAGCCAATGCCAAAGTCAACAAAGTGAGGGGGCTTTATGTTTCTGGGACTGCAATCGCACAGCCCATGGCACAGCGCTGACCCAAGACTTTCCTGAGTCATTTTACACCCCATAAAGAACATGGTACGAACAAACAGCTTCCTAAAGAACCATCAGTGTTTTTCCTTCCTTTTAGCTAGGCTGTTTTTAACAAATGCTTCACCTCACTTCATATCACTATAGAGACCTGTCTGTTGTCAAAGCAATTAGCATTGAAGAAAGACAGTGGTGGCCATCCTTGACAAATCAGCCTAAAATACCAGGGCGCATCTGTTCTACTGCACTTACTGCGTCTATAATATTATGTTTTTGACATCAACAAACAGAGAATCCCTACCTCCAGTTGAACCTTTCTAACCTCTAACCTTAACCTTATATGACATATCTGAAATACAAAAGCAGATTCGAGCAGAGGTCTGAGGAGCCTTTGATATCCCCAAAGATTTTATTCATTTTTTTAACTGGACACATTTTGTTTAGCTTAACCCAGCAGGGCTTCTCTGACACTAGACATTGTATAATCCCTTGTGAACAGAATAACGTAATAAACATGACTCCACAATCCAACAATCTCCCACTGCTGCAATACAGTTTACTTTTAGATTCAGCGCCACAAGACTTATCCTGGCTGCCTTAAGCCTTGTTTATACTTTCGCCTGGCTCCGCATCGTGAGCCTCTGCTGACTATGCGCACACCTCCCCAAACAGATGTGGCATTTATACTTGACGTGCTTGCCATTGCACTATTTATTTGAAATGGCACGGGGGGCAACTTGGAGGAATTGTCCTCTAAACCATCAGGAAGCAGCGGTGAGAAGAAGTAATTCTGCATTCACGTGCTATCGTAAATTTGATAATTCCCACTTTTGAAGTCGTAATTACGAGCTCATCGCATTCAAGTTTCAAAATGGGAGGCCGTTCTTGAGCAATTTTTACCTGGAAAACTCGTATTTACGATAATTCAAAGAGCACGTGACAATACAAGCCCAAAGCAAACCCATAATACAAAAGAACCAAAGAATTGTGTAAAACTCAGTGACCAGTGACATTAGAATAAAATATATGGATATGAAAACACAAATTATACAACAATCTCCTAAATATTTTCTAATTAAATATTTTCATTTAATTTCATGAACATTTTTATTAAACATATAAATCTCATGTTTATTTTATAAATCTCAAAAGTCAACATATTACCTTGAGTAGCCCTAGGTCTTATTTTTATGGGATAACAAGAGCTAATGCTAATAGATGGTGTGTCGACTTGATACCTCACACATTCCCCAGAGGTGATGCATGATCTAAGAGAAGAAACACATAGCCTTTTCAAAGTATACTCTATTTTATAGCATGCACGAATGCATGCGCTCTAAAAAGTTCCATCTTTGTACAGTGTCTTTGTACTCTTTTAAACTAAAGTAGCAGCTATCTCATAACCCCCTCACACAAGCACTTGTCAATGCAGGCATCTGTTGTTGTTGCAGTCTCTGGTATGTTGATGTTGTTGTTCTGTTTTCTACTGTGCATTCAAGTCCTCCTGGGAAGTTCGTATTTACGAGGTGGGAAGTCGTGTTTACGACGGCAGGTGCGTTCAAGTCACTTTCGTCGGAGTAAGATGGCGGCGTACCTTCTCTTAATTAATTACACAATACAGCACTTCTACTTATTGAAAATGAAGAACAAAGAATGTGCATCAGGTGTGTTTTGCTTCTTTCTTATGTTTTTAGTGAATTTATGAAGCCACTGTAAACTTTATCATTTCATATTATATTGTTATATTATAATGCTATCATATTTTGTGCAGGCAATTAGCTTACTTCGTAATAAATATAAAAGCTGGACAATGTTGCTGCTAAATACCTATAATATTGTGGTATTCCGCCATGTTTCGCACTGATACGCCCCCAACTCGTACAGATCGGGGCTTAAAGAAAATTCCGAACTTCTCACTCGTATTTACGACATTGTGGTGGCGTTCATGTGCGTTCAGCTCGTAAATACGATCATTCCGACCACAAGACAAAAATACTAGGGGTGTGACAAAATATCGATATGGCGATATATAGTCGTCCTTCTCTGTGCGATATGAGAATCGATACGCTGGTAACCTTTTCACTGGCATTTATATATATATATATATTTAGGCAGATATTGTAATGTATCATTATAGGATTGTCTGGCAATATATATTGATTATCACACAATCGCTGCATCGTGATATTATCGTAATCGTGAGCCATGTATCGTGATCGTATCATATCGTGAGGTACCCTGCAATACCCACCTCTAAAAAATACCAAGTATGAAAATAATTTTTTGCAGTGTAGTTCAGGCCAGTGTTGCCATCTTGTGGAACAATGATAAGTGCAAAACAAATTCAATTGCGCATGTGCGATCTGCGTGTAAAAAAAAAAAGTATGCATGGTTACAAAAATCGGGTGGCGAGAATACTATTATGGTGACGAAATTTGCATCACACGCACTGTACGTGAACCCTCACATATGCATAAAAACAAAAGTATACTTTGGGCTTTAATTGTTTTCCTACAATAAAGGCAGTAGGAATTTTTTGAGCCTCATCAAAATCTCATAGAAAATGTCTAAGGGATAAAACAATTCCTTATCTGCTAAATTTGGTATTGGTGATTGTGAATGTGATACTTCTAGCTGTTACAAGCCTAAACTTACACAGTATGATGCACATGATTCTGCACTGAAATTGCTGCAAGGGGGATTAAGCCAAGAACAGACAGCATTTTGAAAACAGTTCCATATGTGGAATCCAAACATAACAGTGGGCATTTATGCTGTATTAATAATATTAATATTATTTATATTACACCTAAAAAGGCGAGTGTTATGTTACCGAACATCACAATCCTGTGGGAGTATGTGGACTGCAGTTGAAGCCATGTGACGTACTAGAGGAAACTGCAAGGATGCTGCTTGATATAATTGCAGCATTGATCCCAAAACCAGTTTGCTGAATCTGTGGATGTTTTGAGTTCAATGTGCAAATGGAAAAAATTTGTGCAGAGTGTTCAAATTAAACTGATTAGGTACGTCCTATCACTGTCCAAGCAAAACCTTCAGTTAAAAATCTAATTTTAGGTCACCAGAAATTATTTTGTAGGGAGAACAATATTCTGTAACTTTGTAAATTGCTTAAACACCATATCACATTTGTGATTAATGAAACAACACGCACAGCAGACTATTTTAAGGGAAGTTCAATTGGAAATTGTGTATCTTCTAGTGTGGTGCTTGAAGATGCTTTGGAAGCTGCAGGGGTTAGGGATTTGGCTCAAAGTTAAACTGCTGTATAAGATCATGATTATTGTTAGTCGAGGCCTCATTATGGTAGCAGAGACAAATGGATTATGCTACATAAAGCCTGCAGGATTATTTCAGCTGCATCCATGACTACTGCATCACAAATGAAGAGCTTATGCCTTCATGGACAACCAAAACATAGGAAACTGGAGGAAAACTATATTCACAGTCATGCATAGGCATATGCATATGTCTCTGAGTGCATCCCATAAAGACAACTTCTACCTGTTGCCTGGCAACATTTGAGTGCTGACTCGGGTCCGGTATTGTGTGTTTAGAATTTATATGACTCTTCATAATCCTCAGGATCTCTTGTGCATGCCGACCACTCTATGTTCTGCTCTTCCCCCAATCCTGCTGTCCGGCAAAATAACATTTCAACTCCTGTCCACTTATTAACCAAATAATAGAAGTCTACAGGACAACAGCCTTCCAGAACAGAAGTTGTAGAGCCCTAGATAACACGAAGCCACCAAAGTGTGGACAGCGAGGAGGACCTCAAGGGCTGAGAGTGGATACTGGTATGGGGCCTTGTATAAGATTACTATTTGTGTAGTTGAAGCATTTTTCTGCTTATCCCTTGGTCTTCAAACTTTGGTCTCTGGTTAGGGTATTGTGATATCTCCTATTACTGCAGTAATCCTGCCAAGAAATCACTCTCTACAATCAGACCAGTGATCAAATTACTCAATCTCCTCAACCAGTCTTCAACCAGTCCACCATTCAAATGGGAGAAACTACATTGGTTGAACAGTCAGAGTAAGGAAGAGATGTTGTCAACTCACCTTTGGCTGGGCCTCCACTTCCACCACCTGGTTTCTGTTTACGATGCCCTTGACGAAAGTCTCTACCGTCCCATTGAACTTCATAAAGACCACATAGGTGGCATAGGCAAGCAGCAGGCTGATACTTTCCCAGTACGTGATGTAGTTATCCAGGAAGAAAACTATGAGCATGATGAGGCCGATGATGTAGAAGGAGACGTCTCTGAAAAGGGGCCACCATGTCAGGTTCAGGATCTCTCTCGAGAACACAGCACACATTCCAATAACGAACAAGATGTTGAACACTGCGGAGCCGACAATGGTTCCGATGCCCACGTTACTGTGGGAAATGAATACGCCAATGACAGAGGTGAAGAGCTCAGGAGCCGAGCCCCCGGCCGCCATGAAGGTGGCGCCTGCCACGTCATCTGAGATCTTGAGTTTCTCGGTGATGACCGTGAGCGCGGGGACAAAAAACTCATCGCAAACGATGGCGAGTGCAATGAACATGTAGATCATGCCGAACATGTGTAACACGACAGCGCCGCGCCGACGGTCCTCCAGGCTGAACAGGTCAGTCGGATAGTCCCCTTGACTCTCGTTTGACTCTGCGGACGAGCGCATGGCTATGGGCGTGTCCTCTGAGAGGTTACTGTGGTAACTCAGGTGTGTGGATAGCAGTGTCCTGTGTGGAGCGTGGCTCCGTAGCCCCTCCCACTGAGCAGTAGAGTGCCATGAGAAGGCCAATGCACTTATTGCTACGAGACTGATGAGGAGGCCGATCACCCGTGCAGGCCTGAGTTTTCTCCACAAGCGCTGGCGGGCACAGACAATCTGACGGTGCTGCACGTCGGAGGCCATGACCATTCTTTCTGCTTCAACGCTCATGTGCTCTCTTGTTACGTTACGGTTGGGCTTGGCGCATGCTGAGAATGCTACTTGTACAATAAATCTGTGGAATCCAGATGTCCTTCAGCACACCAGAGGCTTCCTCATATTAGCCTGAGAAAAATAATCACAGAGAAAGGGTGGGGTGGGGGTTAATCACGCACCACACAAAGCCAGCTAGATCTATGCTGCCAGGTCGGTGTCCGTGCACTAAGTGTGTCTGAGTGCACTAAATAAGTGGTGTGTGACGTGTAAATCTGTGAGCATCTGCGATTGCTGACTTGCTCTCACTCACAGCTGCGTCTGCATTTTCAAGGTCACTGTGAAACGGCACAAAGTCAAAAGCATGTCTGCATCCCTCTCATGAGCGACGCAGCAGTTTCACAGCATGAACCTTACATAACCAAAAATAAGATCTAAATAAGAGCTCAAATTCATCAACAGTGATACTACTGAGAAATCTGACTGCAACGAAAACAAATGTCTTTATTTTGACTCATTATTATCTATGCAAATATCTTTCTGAACACCTGAAATTATTAGATTATCAAATAACAATGCTTCTGAACACCTGAATGAAACTTTCATAGTTTAATTTCAGCTCCACTCCTGCCAGTGTTACAACACATTTAAAAGTCTTCCTTACTAGATCAACACTATTCCTTCCTCATTGATCATGCTATTAGAATACTAGAATGAATAAAAGTCATGTAGTCGGATTAAAGAAAGGTCTATTATTTACATGTACATATATCGTATTTTCTATAAAGCATATTAAAGTGAGTTACCAGTATGCTCATATGTTGTATTGAAGCATTTATAGGCTTAGTCGCTGGAATAGATACAAATTAAGTGCTAAGAGTTGTTTAAAAAAAAATAAATAAATAAAATAAATGCAACTACAGTAGCAGAAGGAGAAAGTGCAGTACAGAAAATGGAAGTGTTGAGTGAGTTGGTAAATATGATTAGTTAGGCTAACTCTGAAAATAACAATCACTATTATTATTAATTGTTGTATTACTAAGTATAATAATAATGTATAATGGGAGATGGTTCAATTTGTTATTTTGCGAATACTGATATTTGGACATATTTAGGTAAATAATTAAATGAACATCTGTATTTCTCCAAACCCTTTACTTATGCTCGTCTGTTGTCATTCTCTCTCTCTCTCTCTCTCTCTCTCTCTCTCCCAGTCATTTGTCATATCATGTTATGAACATCATCAGTAAATTTCTCCATGCATGGCAATGTCACTTCTAATAATGCTGTCATTTATCATGTTGCTATTAAAGGGCGGCATGGCTGTCATACCTGAATAATCACCGTCTGTCTGACATAAAACAGACCTGTCATTCTCATGACCTCTGAGCTCTGCGTGACAAAATATGAATGATATAAATATAAAATCACGGAATAATCAATAGTCTGATATATGAGGGTAAGTTCTGACCTAACGCACCGTTGTCTGCTCATACTCTTAATAACACTAATGATGCATCATGTGCCATGTACAACGAATCAATTCCGCGCTGTATAATAAAAGCAAATAAATACGCAGATAAACTCACTGATAGTATAAATGAAAAAATGTGACTTACATTCCGAGGTGATGGATGAACGCGACGGTTCGGCGCGGCGCGTGCAGCAGGTTGACAGTCCGCGTGCGTCCTCTCTCGTGCCCTCCAGTTATTTCTTTCCGTCTATGATGATGATGATGATGATGATGTTATTTAGGGGCGGAGCTCCGAAAGCGCGTCTCTGTGTCCAATTTCATGATTTTATTCCCAGACATTACCTATGGCGAGGAGCAATGATCAAACTGACCACAGCCCCTTTCTCTTTCTGCGTGTTTGTGTGTGTGTGTGTGTGAGTGAGAGAGAGAGAGAGCGCGCGCACAGGTGTCGCCCAGCACGATTCCGCGCCGCCGTGTGGCTCTGTGACATCGCAATGGCCCGAGTGGAAGCGTTGTCGTGGTTACAGCAGCAGCGTTCTCCGACTGGAGAACTCTCACATCATCACGAGTTTCGACCGATAGAAAAAGCACAAATCATCATGTTCACAGATTCTCCCCCTTCCATTCATAACTGGCATGACACTGTATTATTTTTAAATGGTGCCTCTGGTTACTGTATCATATAGCCTAGTACAGATAGTACTTTTAAATACTTCATAGCCTACAAATGAATACATATTTTTACACATACAATGACAATATCAGAATAAGAATGCTTTTTGCAGTAATGAGATTTACAGAGAATGCTTAATTTATTTTTATGAAAGTTATGTCCCAAAAACAGATAGAAGCCTTAATTTTCTTAATGCAAACTGTAATCTCTTTTTTCTTTGATAGGAGATCATTTTCTTTATAGCCATTCATGAGATTCACTCACATATACAGAGACAGCATGATGATCACAGCAGTGGTTATTGCGGCTGTGCAGTTCAAATGTGATTACGCATAACTGCCCTCCCTCAGACTTACTTGCATTTGAGTTTATTCTGTAAAAAATGCAGTACAAGGTTTGAGAAACCTATTAATATTGAGAATATTTCTTTCTTGTAGCCAAATGTATGGCTGTGTGGGAGAAAATCTCTCTCCGTCTCCCTCTTTGGAAATGTACCCTTCACCCTTTTTAAAAAAATATAGAATCAGGCTCTATTCATGAGTCTGTTTGGTGTGTGGAACGAGTTCATTTATTCAGACAGGGATCAATGTATCGATGCTCTAAATCTGTCATTTTTGTCTCAAATTGAGACTCTCCATTTTTATTCTTCTAAAATAATGGCTGCGTTTACTGATACTCTCAGGAGACAGAAGTGTGAAAGTGTTGGGGGTGTATGAGTGTTGCTGGTGTTTGGTCGGGTTGTTGTGTCGTTTGTGTGTGTGTGTCTGTGTGTTGTTTGGGAATGTTTATTCGGGTAATTGCTTTTATTCACTGTGCAGATCTATGCAGTATTTTTTTTGCTGAATCTATTACAATTGCCCACGCAGAATCCAGAACACTCTTGCCCTCATCAACACACACACACACACATTCTCGCTGGCTCATTAAGTTACTGTTTGATGGACACAATTCAGAGTGAGTCATGATTTACAGTCTGCTAGTGTTAACTCACCTCTCTATCAATTTATAATGATTGCATAGTCTGTGTGTGTGTGTGTGTGTGTGTGTGTGTGCGCGCGCGTTTTTGTGACATATCAGGACACAAATGTGTATAATGACATGGGTATTACATAGGTATTACAAGGAGAGGGTGACTTATGAGGACATTACCCATGTCCCCACTTTTCAAAAGGCTTATAAATCATACAGAATGAGTTTTTGTGAGAAAGTAAAAGTGTGCACAGTTTCCTGTGATGGTTAGGTTTAGGGGTAGGGGTAGTGTAGGGGGATAGAAAATATGGTTTTTACAGTATAAAAACCATTACGCCTATGGAATGTCCCCACAATTCACAAAAACGAACATGTGTGTGTGTGTGTGTGTGTGTGTGTGTGTGCTCGTGTGACACACTGACCAACAGATTCGCAAACAGTTTGTTCAGCCAGCCAATAACAGTAATATTCAAAAAGTTGGGTAACACAAGATCAATAATTAGTTCTGATTTAGAGCCCAACAAATAATGTACTAATTAATCTTGTTCACAATCAACAAGACTTCACTCTTAGTGTATCTTTTTGCATTGACAGTTCAGTAAATTGTTCTTAAATGACTGTTATAAGCAGCTAGTTTATCACGAAACATACTTGTTCAGATTCAGAATAGTAATCTACTCATAGATCTAAAATTAAAACCATAAAAATGAATATGGTTAAAAATCTAACTTGGCTTATGTTATGAATTGGACTGCATAGACTTTCATAGTAAAAGATGCCCGATGTTGCCACCTTGGGGCAAAAGTGTGTCAGAATCACCTTTGACTCATTTGGCCTTGCTATAGGTTTACACCTATACTGAAATATCCTACAAAATACTATATAGGATTTATAGTTACACATATTTTGGAAAGATTTAAGCTGAAACATTTCCTGTCAATTTTGTGGACCTGAGGGGGGAAAAAAACAATTCTGCATTTGTTTTATCACTGTATTTACTCAAGGTTGTTTTGGAAGGAATTAGAGACATAATAGAAACCTGAATTTTGTGTATTTGAGATTAATTTTTATTTTTTAGAATGATATTTCGAAATATGTAAAAAAAAAATGATTACATTATTATTGACACATTATTTATTTTATTAGGGAAATACATAAGAAGTAATTGATTTGGTGTGCAAAGATTCCACATTTTATAAACACTGAAAACATGTAAAGCAGTAAAAAAAATAATGTAACTTTTTTCTCTTTTTTTTTGCCTGGCAGCTGTTGTTATTAATGTGACTCCGTGTAATATGTTTCCTCATGTTTTATATTTAATAATAATAATAAAATGTCATTCAGTAGTTCATTGTCTAACGTTCTATCACTGTTCTTCGTGTACTTCAGGTAGGTTTACCGATAGCAAGGGGGCGCGAGAAGTTACATGCTTTGATAGATGCAAAAAACCTAGGGGGTTTCTAGGATAATGACTTCATTTGTTTGATTCGATACATGGTCTCTCAACATTATGAAAAGCTCAGCTGCGGCAGTGTCAGTGCAGGCTACACCGAACAGTGGAAAATAATAACCTGGTTTCAAGGTGAAGGTGTGTATAATTCAAACTACTTCGTTAACCCCCAAACAATCTGCATTAACAGTAGCTGCTGTTCAGTCTCCTTCCGCTCTCTTCTAAATTCTAAATTAAAGAGTGTGTTCTCCTCATTAAAGGATTAGTTCACTTTTTTAAATAAAATTTTCTTGATAATTTACTCACCCCCATGTCATCCAAGATGTCCATGTCCTTCTTTCTTCAGTTGAAAAGAAATTAAGGTTTTTGATGAAAACATTCCAGGATTATTTTCCTTATAGTGGATTTCAATGGCCTCCAAGCAGTTGAAGGTCAAAATTACAGTTTCAGTGCAGCTTCAAAGGGCTTTAAACGATACCAGACAAGGAATAAGGGTATGCTTTATATAAACAAATGATCGCATTCCAAGTGGTTCCGCCAAAACTGCACTTTCGTATTCTTCAAAAAGCGTGAGGAATTAAAGGGGCCGCAGCCTAAATCGGCGCATATTTAATGATGCCCCAAAATAGGCAGTTAAAAAATTTATTTAAAAAAATCTATGGGGTATTTTGAGCTGAAACTTCACAGACACATTCAGGGGACACCTTAGACTTATATTACATCTTGTAAAAGAAACGTTCGATGGCACCTTTAAAGCTCAAGGTGAAGGGTTGCCAGATATCAAAAAAAAAGCATCCTGGGCTAATAAATAAAGTTGTTGTGCTTAAAATAAGCCAATTGAAAAATGCATAATCCTGCAATAAAAATATTGCTTTGCATTGACCTGACCAGGCAGCCACAGTAAGACACCATTTGCAAATCTCATGCACTCGCATTTAACGCTTTTGTGGACAAAAAGTACTATTTTTCATTTTTCAATGGACACTCATGGACATTTTACCCAAGTGCCACGGATTGGATTTATCTCGCGATCGCTATTGCATTATAAAGGTATAAAGTCCCGTTTGATTTTTCATGTTGTTATATGCACACCTGACACAAATTACAATTACTGGTGCTGGAGCATCTATATCATAAAAAAGACACCGTAGATTGACAGTAAACCTTTAGAATTTTCAAATGATATAACTTATCTTTATTAATATAGTATCTAAGATAGATAGATAGCTTCTTTAGCCTGCTAACATGATCACGTCGAGCTAGGCGGGCGTGGTTTCATCACCTTAGTTTCAAACACGTCCTGCCTCTTTGCCCATTTTTAGTTATTCCGGAGTGACGTGCGATGACACGCTGCTAAGATGGCAGCGGCCTCATTTTCGCTTCAAAAATGCTCTCCAGAAATCTACGGGTGACATCACGGACACTACGTCCATATTTTTTACAGTCTATGGTCCCAAAGTGTAGTATGTTGAAATGAGTATTCCAAGGATACCAGGATGGTCTACTTTTTCCAGTTAGAATCCGAAGTGCAGATCCGTGTACATGCTAACGGCTAATATTGCCCACAACCCATTGCGCAAATGTTGGACAAGGAATCGATTAGAACTACAAGCACAAAAAGTGTTAAAAACTACAAACATGGGGGATGTGTGAGTCCGACGGTTAAGTCAGGACTTTATATACAAAGACTTTAGATATACAAAGACGGTGCACTCATATTACTATGAATGGGAGAAAGTGCCAAAAAAAAAATAAAGCCTTAGGACTGCGCATGTGTGGATGGTCCAGCCTGAAAAATTCATTTTTTTTGTCATGATTTGAGCATTTAGAAACAAAATTTACGAGACTGTTGTTGTTACACTGTGATTTCAAATATGAAATTTAGTCGTAAGCTTGGTGAACAGTTTTGGAGAATTTGATGTTTTCCCATTCAAAGAGATAGAAGCTGTACTTGCATGAATTAAATAGCTATGAATTATGCTCGTAGGTCGTAACTACTACGTAATGATGAAGTATATTTTTAAGTATACTTTATGTAGTAAGTATAGTATCAATGCACTAGTAGTAAACTTGTAAGTGTATTATTTCAGTATAGGCCAAATATACTTTTGTGTCAGTATAAGTCAAGTATACTTAAGAGCAATTTTAAGTATATTGCTGAGAAGTACATAAAGTATATTTCTGAGAAGTATATAAAAAGTAGACTAAAAGTATACTTTCTCATTTTTAGTTTACAGTTTTTTACGATTGCTTAAGCACAATTTTAAAAACAAGGCTCCTTTTGTCAAAACACTACACACAATTCACAGATCCACACACACAAGTAGCAGAACACCTCAGTTCTTTTGCAAAATGAAACACTTCATTCAAACTTTACATTAATTTAACAAAACCCAACTTTGACACCATATGGAACACACATGGTTCATACATTCTGTTTCTGTTTGATTCATTTACACACTGCTGTGCTCAATCTTAAACACTTGTAACTTTTATACTTTTCTAATGATATAGTCTGGGTTTGATTTTTTCAGAGATATTGTTAGAGTAAAGTACATGAATATATTGACAAAAAAACAAACAAAAAAAATTAAAACACACACAAGGTCAGTACTGCACATTGATGAAAATATTTATTTCTCACCACATTGTAAAACCATTCAATACATCAATGCCTTTCCAAAAGTTACATTTTGCACTGAAAATTAGAACATATTCTAAATACAATATAGTACACGAACAAAAACGTTTGTGGAGACAAAACAAAAGCATGATTTTAAACGAAAAAAATATATATAAAAAATAGAAAAAAACACAAGCATCATCTCTTGGTCTAGTTGAATCTGGCCATAGCACTTCATCCACATCACAGGCGATGTCCTCTCACGACAGTGAGGGAAGAATCTTCTTGAATGGCGAATCCATCCTTGTACAGACCCTGAATGAGGCATATCCTGACATAGGGCTGAAGACTGTAAACCTTCCATGCCAAAAAAAATAAAATAAATCTCAATGGGTTTAAGGAAGGGACAGTATGGTGGGAGGTATTGGAGTGAAAATTACGGACACTATTGAAACCAGTTTTGGACCAGAGCAAATAGGTGGACATTTACATTGTCCCATATGACAATGTATTTCATCTGCTCTGCATCCATTTGATCTCCTGCTGTGATGATTTTGTGTAGTCTTTCTAAAATGTGAATATGTGGGCCATGTTGTAAGGGCCTAAGTTGGCATGCTGGTGGAGGACCCCATTCTGTTTGATTGCAACATACATTGTGATGTTACCACCACGTTGGCCCGGGAGATTCAAAATAGCTCTGTGGTCAATGATGTTTCTCCCTCTCCCTCTTACTGCAACATTGCCTTCCATTTTGTTGAAGACACATAAACTCACCTTTTGCCTTTTTTTAGTAGACTACTTGTACCTGATTGTTGAGTTTACAGTTAAGCACCTAAGTGTCTGCACACCTGACGACCATGTTTGATCAATTGGTTTATAGGAGTGGTATTTTGGAAAGCGGTGTCATGAAATGGCAAAGGAGTGACATTATGTTAGATTTCTGTGTCTAATGTAGAGAAGTGTGTTTAGTGTTGTGCAAAACAACGTGTGTAGTGTTTTGCAAAAAGTGTGAGGCTGAGAATGTGCTTATAGTTGTGCAGATCTGGGCTAAGGTTTTGCTCCTTGAGTGAAGAGTTTCAGTAATTGTGTTATTTTTAATTTTAGTGTGTGAGCAATCGTAAAAAACTGTAAAAGAAGTATACTAATAGCACACTTGAATAAACTTATTTTTCAGAAGGGTAAGCGACAGAGCTGTCAGTTAAAGACGCAATTATGACGAAGTATGTTACAAAGCTTGCCTATTCTTCTACAACACACTCAAAAGTGCTTTTTCTTCACAGAACAGTAGGTACATACTTGTAGTATAAGTAGGCGAATTGGGACGCAGCATGAGAGCTTATAACTACTGTAATCTACAGGCAGCGCAAAAAAGACGTGTGCTGTGGTTTTTCATTCAGCGAGTCATACCCTCCTTTCAATCACATAAAAGCCAGTAATTTCCTTCTTAAGAAAATACATAAATAAGAAGTTCTAAAGAAAGTATTTGAGAACTTATTAAGAATTTTTCAATAATTGCATTTCTTACGAAATAATTATCTAAGAACTGTCTTCACAGTGAATCCAGCCCGAGAATCCTAGGTCACCTTTATTGTTTTGATTGCAGCGTAGATGTAACTACTTTAATACTCTCTTTTTATTTCTGTCAGTGCAAATCAATGCCACCCGTTACCATCCCAGATAAAAGGGAACATTCTCATAAAGTTCTGGCAATTATTTCAATGCTGAACAAACGTTCTTCCAGTAACGTTAAAGGGATAGTTCACCCAAAAATGAAAATTTGATGTTTATCTGCTTACCCCCAGGGCATCCAAGATGTAGGTGACTTTGTTTCTTCAGTAGATCACAAATGATGACTTTTAACTCGAACCGTTGCCGTCTGTCAGTCTTATAATGCGAGTCAATGGTAACACAATTTATAAGAGTCAATAAACATGCACAGACAAATCCAAATTAAACCCTGCGGCTCGTGACGACACATTGATGTTCTAAGACACGAAACGGCATTGATGTCTCGCGCTTATACTTCAATGAATGCTAGACATCACTGCCGTTGTCAGAGCGCGATCAGACCTCACTAACCGAGTGCTGAACGCAGTTGGACATAGTGGCGTATTAGAGGTAAAAAATTATATAAAAACACAAACCGATCATTTCGTGTCTCAGACCATCAATGTGTCGTCACGAGCCGCAGGGTTAAATTTGGATTTGTTTGTGCATGTTTATTTGACTCTTATAAATTGTGTTACCATTGACTCGCATTATAAGACTGACAGACGGCAACGGTTGCAGTTAAAAATCATCATTTGTGTTCTACTGAAGAAACAAAGTCACCTACATCTTGAATGCCCTGGGGGTAAGCAGATAAACATTTCAATTCACAATTTTCATTTTTAGGGTGAACTATCCCTTTAATAGTTAGTAATGTTCGTTCATCATAGTTGTTCGTTCGTGGCCTTTACGTCCTCAAAACTTTAGCACAAAAACTATATTGTTTATTGAAAGTTTTTAAAAATAATAATAAACTGGACATTTTGAACGTTTAGAGAACATTCAGAAATAACATTAAGAAACATTATCAAAACGTTCTTAGAACAGCTGGAATGTTTCTGAACTTTTTTCTGAATCCTTTAGTTTCTTTAAGACACCCTCTTTGTACGTTTAGGAATCCTCACCAAACTCATCTTCAGTGTTGCTTCTTTCTCTTGAAGAAAATCAGAAGGAA
The DNA here is from genome assembly GCA_003731715.1 of Anabarilius grahami. Lineage (NCBI taxonomy): Eukaryota > Metazoa > Chordata > Actinopteri > Cypriniformes > Xenocyprididae > Anabarilius > Anabarilius grahami. Next base: position 1,173,620 of record RJVU01049603.1, read on the forward strand.
CACGAGGAGATGATTATATAATAGATGTTTTTATTTTTCACCAGCTTCACATTAGCTATGTGTGTTCATGACAGGCTTCTCTTCATCACAGTTCTCAGATAATTATATAAATCTTGCAGATTATTAAATCTGCAAACAAAATTAAATGAAAACAGCAAATCTTATTTTCAATGTATTTAAAAACCAAATGTCTAATGGTGTGTTATAAAGAAAGTCTAAATATACTGCCGTTTCTTATGTAAAGCCTCACACTGTCCTCTGGCGGTGAGACAATAGAACTGCGTCCTCAGATAAAACTTAAACTAAACTTTCCAATAATAATAATGATAAACAATATTGAACATTAATTTATTTTTTATTTTACACCTATTTATACAAACGATTATTAGCATTAGTGTTATTCATTTTTGTCACAATAACTATGATTACTACTATAATATCTAGCAGCAGCATGTTTGTCATATCGCAGTTCAAACTGTTCACTTCCTTCAGTGCTGAAACAATGAGAAAATACAGCCTTGATCAACAAAGGACAGTAAACACCTGCGATGCATGATTTTCTGATTCCAAAATGAATCTAAAATACAAAATCAGTAGTTTCATGTAGAAATTACTGTCTTCACATGACTCACTAGAATAGACTTTAATTTTAAGTTAATAAAAAGACTGAAAAGTAAATGCAGCATATTTAATACAAATGCAACTAGAAAGTAATATTCAACATTTTAAAACTAAATAAATGTAAAAAATAAATAAAATAAAAATGTAATAAGAAAAAATAAAATTAAGAATGTGTGTTCATCTAAGCAGTGTGAGATGTACATTACTGTATTTTAAACATTTGTGTATATGCTATGACTGACACTGCACACTCACTCACTATTCACTACATAGTGAATTCCACAGTCAACTATATGAGAAAATGACTGGAAACTTCTGTAGATACACTATGTTTTGTGTATTACTGTCATGGCACATAAATATAGTCTGTATATATAGTGTTTTGGTCAGTTTGTCTAGAGCAAAAGACGATCATGAAATCTCCAGATAAAGTGTCTCTCAGTTCAGTCCTCTTTCAGTCCTCGTCTTCTCCTCTGCTGCTCCAGTCTCTGTAGACCTTCTTCTCGCCCCAGTGCATGCTGGGTACCCGCTCTGTGAGCTGCCTCGGTTGCTGCAATGTCAATCTGAGCGTATTTACTGGAGCTTTTCCCTGAACAGAACCGGACACAAGCGGCAAGAAAAGTTTGTCAAGACAGATGTTGATGTTGGCCTGAAAAAGTTTTGCCTGAAAGAGTTTGAAAAGCTTGAAGCTTGACAGATTGTATAAGCAACTTTATATCCCTATAGACTAGCGATCAACACACACACACACACACACATACATACGTATATATATATATATATATATATATATTTATATATACACTGATGACTGGAGTAAAGATGCTGAAAATTCAGCTTTGCATAACAGGAATAAATTACATTTTAAAAATATATTACAATAGAAAATAGTTATTTTAAATTGTAATAATATTTCACAATATTGCTGATTTTACTGTATTTTTTATCAAATAAATGCAGCCTTGGTGAACATAAGAGACTTCTCAAAAACATGAAAAAAAAAATCTTACCAACCCCAAACTTTTTAATAATATTATGCGTGTATAACAACCAATACCAATCATTTTTTTTATGTTTAAGTGTCAACAGATATGCAGAACCAACACTTAATCACTGTTTTATTTTTATGCTTTTTTGCACTATATAATGATATAAAGTTATTATTAGCAAAAAACTTATACATAGATAAATATTTTAAAATAAAACTACAATAGTCATATAAATATTAATAATGATAAACAATAAATACATACACTGTAATGGATATAATGGATAAATAATATTATGGGACCTTGCTTCCGCCACGGGGGGAAAAAAAAGGTAAACTGCGATTTTTTTTTTTTATCTTACAATTGCAAGTTTATATAAAAAAAGAAAAAGTTGGAATTACCTTTGTTATTTTTTATTCTGTGGTGGAAACAAGCTTCCATATAATATAGCTATGTATGGTGTTGATGTGTATATATTATTATTAATATTATTATTTGTTTGTTTTGCACCTCTGATGGTCGTGCTGGACTCCTGCAGCTCAAGTTCCATGTAATGCAACTGTTTTTTGGACGTGGGGCTGGTGGGAATATTCACGTATGTTACAGCGTCTCCTCTGAGCCTGTCCGTCACCGCTGAGCCATCCACTGCAAACGCAAACACTCCACCTGAAACACACAGACCCACATCAAAGACACAAACACACACCTACAGAAAACACCACAGACCTTGAGCTGAGTGAGTTCACCTTCAGTGAGATGATGAGAAATCCTCTGTGAAGCAGCACAGTTGCCAATGAGCTCAAACCTGCTCCGCTCCTCCAACTGTGAGAGAAAGAGAGAGAGAGAGAGAGAGAGAGACATTCATCCATGGAAAAACACACCTTCATTAGTCTGATTCCTGTTTAAAAGTAACACGTCCACACCAGTTTAATCTATAACTTGTCTGTACAAGTTCAGCACTGTTTCATGAAAGTGAGAGAGGCTGAAGCCTTTATGCTTTAATGCAGTTTTCAGATGACATCCTTATACTAACACTGTTCGTGTGGCATTGTGTATTTCACTCCTGTATCATTTAACCCTTTGATGTACGAGTCATTGAAGTAAAAAAAAAATTGAGTCAAATGAATGAAAATGCAATGAAAATAGATTAAATAAGGTAGTTTTCAAATGCTAATAACTAATAACATTAGACCAAATTAATCCTAAATTCTAAGCATTTTGTGCTTACATTTTTTGGTGCAAATTTTGAACAATTTTGAGTGCTGTTATTCAGGTAACCATCTATCACAATTACCAGGTTTGGTCTCAAAACCTAAAGTATTTGTAAAATACAGCTACTGTAAATGGCTGATAGACAATATGGCCAACAAAGATGGTTATGATGACATATGCCAAGTTTCATTTCATTCATGTAAAAGCATTGCAAAGATATTGCCTCACTATCTTTGCTGTCTAATTTGTTGATGTATTATACACTAAAGGTTTGATATATCAAATATCTACTAAGTCTCCCTTCACTTTGGGGAACGCCTTGAGCGTGACTGCGTCTGAAGCCATGTGCAACTTGTGCAACAATCTTGATTGGTGCAACGTCATGCTGTGATGCGTGCCGGTGAAAAGCGGAAGCTATAAAGGAGCCGGTCTCACAGCTGTTGTCAGCTTTCTGATCTTCAGCAAGCGTTCTGTGTCTGTCAGTCTTATTTGGTGTTGTCTGTCCCGTATCATTATGGCGAGTGGACAGCAGCAGCAGTTTATGAAGTGTGTTCCTCCCTGCTCACGTTTTATTATGGATGGGGATACACACAACCTTTGTGTAAGCCGTTTGGGAGTAGAGCATGCTCGGTCAGCCTCAGGGGGTTGATTGCGAACATTGCGAGTGTTTGCTTCTTAGAACGCTGCACTCCCGGCTGGCATTGTTTGATCAGAGTGGCCAGCTCGCCCCACGTGGTGCAGGTCCCGTGGTTGCCGAGGCAGCCTGGCGGCTTCACTCGTGGGGATCACAGATGGATCTAGGGGAGGGGTTTGAGATGGTTTCGGGCCTTTCTCAGCCCTCAGCCTCTGGATCCAGCGCTCACAATCGGGATCCAGAAGCCCGCTCCACGGCTTCTTCCGCCCCGTGTGAACGCATTACAATGGGTTCATTTAGTTCTGAGGAATTAGACATTCTCAGTACTGATGCAGTCTGGTGGAGGTTTTGTCTCGAGCCGTGTCCAGATTAAACATCGACTGGCCAGCTGAGAGACAAGAAGCGCACAGAAAAAGCAAACTAGATGAGCACTTCCGACAGTCTGCACAAACACAACCTCCACATTGGGGCTTACCATTCTTCCAGGGTCTTCACACTGAGGTGTCTAGATCTTGGAAAAAGCCATTTTTATCTAGGCTTTCAAGCCCCACAGTCCATTATTATTAATCAATTGCGGGGTTCTAAGAGAATGATTATGGTGTCATGCCCAAAATAGAGGAGACATTAGCAGCTTATTCGTCACCTGACGTTGCGTCTTCTCTTAAAGCCCTGACATTGCCTTCTAAACCATGTCACACCACTTCCTCATTGTTTGGCAAAGCATATATGGAAGCAGGTCAAGCCGGCGCCTGTCTACACACTATGGCTATACTACAGGCGTATCAGGCTGATCTGCTAGGGGACTTAGACGGGGGGTGAAATTGTGAGCTCTGAAGAAATTAAAAAGCTCCATAGAGCCACTGATTTATCTCTCCGTGCCACCAAAGAGACGGCCCGTGCTATCGGCCACTCTATGGCAGCCATGGTGGTGATGGAGAGGCACTTGTGGCTCAACCTGTCAGGCATCAAGGAGAGGGACAGAACTTTCTTCCTCTATGCCCCATTATCGCCACATGGTCTCTTCGGCAACGCTGTAACATCGGTGGTCGAGAGATTTCAGGAGGTGATGTATCCCCCATTGCCATAAGTCTCAGGGGGCTGCTGCCAAGGCACATCAGCCATCAACATCAGGCTCCTCATACCAGCAAACACAAAAACAGAGTGTTGCTAGTCGAGCACCCCAACAAAGATCTTGGGGTTCGAAGAAGCACCTGCAACCGAAGCCCGTTAGAGAAAAAAGATCTAAGGAATGTTATTCTCTCAAAACGGGCTTCGGATAAGAGGTCCTGGCGGTACAACAATTCTGCTAGAGGAGACTAATATCTCCTCCCTCCCCCTCTGAGGAGGGTGTGGGGTACAGCATGTTGTTTTTAAGGGGAGAGAGCTTACTGGCTGACCTTTTGAGTTTCAGTGCCTAGGTTCTAGATTATTTTTAATCTAGAGGCAGGCACTGGTCAGCATGGTGTAGTTGGTATTAACGTCCCCATTGCGTCAAGCTGACATGGCATTGAGTTCCCTCGAAAGGGAATGTCTCAGGTTACGCTTGTAACCATGGTTCTCTGAGAGAGGAATGAGATGCTGCGTCTTGTTGCCATGCCCCGGCCGTGCCTGAGCATCTTCCTTCAGATATTTGAAGCTGATGACGTGTTTTTAGGTGCCCTTTTTATACGCTGGGATCACCCTGTGACTTCATCTCTGCATCGGCCATGATTGGCTAAGTTATTACATGTGCCTCAGACACCGGGTCTTCTTCTTTCTCCTTTCAGACTTCTTTCAAAAACATTAATTTAAATAGTATGGTGTCCAAACTGTATTTAGCATCAGAGCAGAAATTTGCGAACAAAAGTTTAACTGATGTTACACTAGGCTATTTTTGTCACAGAACAGGTGGTGTAGATAACACGATGAAGACGAGTAAAGTTCAAATAGACTCTTTACTAGATAATTCACAGGATACAACGAAGGCAGGAACAGGTACACCACAAGTAACATAGATGAGACCGAACAATGCAACACAAACAGAACTGAACTTAAGTACACGTGATAACGAGGGAGATAATGAGCGCACAGCTGAACATAAAGAGTAACCAAGACAACAAACGACTAACTCAGGCAGAAGGTGGTGAGACACACAAAGTCCAAACTAACAGAACTGTGACAATTTTACAGTAAACACTTCATAATCTGTCCAAAACAGGCCAAAGAAATCTTGTCTAAACATTCATATTATGTCTATGTAACGACTGAGACAAATCAGACACAATTATTCGGTATAGTCAACAAATAATTGTTTGCAGCTCACTCTGGAGTCTGTTCCCCATCCTCCAAGGGGACCAGCCTAAGTTTTATTGCACCTAAAGGTCCCGGTATACTTCAAACGAAATCGAAGAACGAACGGATGTGACGTCATTTCGAACAAAATCAGGCCAAAACGAAGTTCATTTTGTGTTCTTTTTGGAAGTTCGAAACGGCTTGCCAAAGCGAACTTTCAGGAAAAGTTCTCTCCAGCTGCAAAACACCTTCGTACTACCATTGGTCAGTGACGATGACGTAACAGGAGGTGTGCGCTGAGGCTCAGCCTTCACTCGCGTGGAGCACTTCTCTGACTCATTTTGTGTATTTGAGTTTGTCGAGGTAAGAGCTCCGCGGGTGAAAACATGAACACACTGGATAGCCATTATAGTACAAAATAAAGTTGTGCTTCTGATGAAATAAGGCACTAACACTGTTTTTCATGTTTGATACTGTAAAGCTGCTTGTTTTTAAGCAATCTATTGAATAAAGTGCTATATGAAGACGTGACGTGACTGGAGTGCTTTGCAGAGCTCGTGCTAACACACCCATGTTGTTATAATCAGAGGTTTTTCTTATGCTTTCTATAATAAATGCTTGCTGTTTTCTAATTTCTGTTGTGTTTATTTTGTTACTGAGACGAAAGTGCACGGCATATATTTACATATTCATCGAAATGCGGCTCTCAGAAGTGTGGGCGGCGTCAGATGTTCGTTTACAGTATATCGCTGGTCACGCATTTCGAACTTCGTTTTACCCCTAAACGAAGAACGAAAAAGAACTTCGTTTGAAGTATACCGGAGCCTTAAGTATGTTGGTTGCCACATGGAAGAGCTGAGACAAAGAAACACATAGTAAACCCTTAAAACAGACTTTCCTGCATTAATTTATCGACAGGCTGTGCTATAAATGAACATGCATATCCATAGAAAATGGTATCCATTATTACTGTTGTATTGCACTCAGTATTGTATTCATATGTTTTATGATACATTTAATGTAACTTCAATTATGCCATGTTTAGTGTCTATGGGTTCGTATCAAGAAGGTTTAAATGCTTGTGTATATGATATTTCGATACCTGTGCAACACATCAGTATTACAAGAATCTTTAATAGTTTACTCTTCAAGAACTCAGCCTGTTCAGTCAGGCTCGAAGACAACAGCCATAAACTCCCCCAACAAGGAAGTTCCCGCTACAGAATTTCCACTTTGCTCATTGGTCAGTTCCACCCGAAGAGGTGTGGTTCCTCCCAGACCTTAAGAGAAGACGCAAAACTCCGCCTCTCTCTCTTGCTTCTGCTCTTCAGGCCAAGGCCTATGGGCCTGCAACCCCAGCCATGTGCTCCTTTAGAAGAGTGAAAGAACTCTTTCCTATCACAAGATTCAAACTAACCATGCAAGTTTGTTATCGCTTTTTTATTCAACGCAGAAGACATCGATTGCAACTTCAAGTCAAGTCAAGTCACCTTTATTTATATAGCGCTTTTTACAATGCAGATTGTGTCAAAGCAGCTTTACATTGATAACTGGTACATAATTTTGGCTGCACAGCAGCTCTTAAAGAATAGTGTCAATGCAGGCAGATCAGAAGCACTGTTGATTAAATGTCAAGAATACTGTTGAATATCAAATTTCAAGTCAAATGTCAAGTGTCCCCAACTAAGCAAGCCAAAGGCGACAGCGGCAAGGAACCCAAACTCCATCAGGTGACATCAGGTGGCAAACAAGTGGCAAATAGGTGTTAAAATGGAGAAAAAAACCTTGGGAGAAACCAGGCTTAGTCAGGGGGCCAGTTCTCCTCTGGCGAACAGTGCTTTGTTACGAATCAGGTTGCTATCATAAGTCTGATAGGATCGCAACAATCAAAGTGTTTATTTCATCGGACTGAATTCTCAGGACTTCCTACGGTAGCAATATATCCAGATGCTCTTCAAAAGGCCGAGGCCTAATGCAAGTATCGTACGATATATTAAATTGCTGCTAGTTAGTTAAAATTGTGAACCTCCTTTTTTACAAGGGAGTTTTTATGATGAATACTGATGATTCTTTCCCTGAAACAGCTCCTACTGTTTCCCACTTCCGGTTTCTCTCTATCATTTATCATTTTACCCGTTTATGTGTGACTTGCGTGTATGTATGTTGTGTCTGTTAGTTAGCTATGTGTTCGTGATTTAGTTAATAAAACTTGTGCACAATACATATTTGGTTCTGATGCTCTGTCTGCAATAGATTGCCTCTTAAATGATCAGATCTGATTACCAGCTCTGTAAATGCTTATTACAAAGCACTGTAAATACTAAGAAAGAATTATTTGACTGTGGCCATGAAAAATACCATTCTCTTAGAATTAATTAATAATCAATACTGAGTGTTCACAGGATGAACTGAGTTATTGATTGGAATTTTAATGTAGCAACTTGAAGTTAATCTGATTAACTGATTCAAATATTCATAATTAATCATAATTAACAATCATAGTGAGTTACGAATAATTATTAATATTTCCCCTTTGAGCTAATATCGCTACATCTATGACATTTTATATATCATATTTGTTATTATAGAGCCTATAAGTGCATTTTATTTCAGTATTTATTACACATTTCAGTCAATTTCACTCATCTCAGTATAGCAATATAGTTTGGGAAAAGCCAATCCTCGGCTTGATCAGGTTGCTCCTTGAAATGAAACAAATTCGTGCTTACATAGGTTGCCTCAGAATTTGCCTTTGAATGGTGCATGTTCTCTGTGGGCGTGGCTGCATTAGCGGATAATGAGGTTACTCGCGAAGGACTGACATCTCTCTCTTTTCAAACTGATTACATAATCAGAGAATATTTCTTTTCGATTAGACTTTACATTATTTAAAACCTGACATTTCAATGTTTCTTTAGACATATGTCTCGTGTTTGTGTGACAAGTATTCATTAAGTTAGAGTTTTCTGAAATGTATCAGAATGGACTTCACTGAGAGAGAGAGACAGCAGATCGCACATCATGTTTGTTTTCTTTATTTTGCGAAAATCACAACATTTTGTTTTTATTGTGAGTGTACACCAATAAAAGTAGACACTTAACAGTTTTGAATGATGTATAACTTATCTATATGACCAAAATTGGAGTATTTTGAGTCTCTTTCACAGTTATCAGGAAAAAACGCAATTGAAAATCTGTCACCTGTAGGCGATGCAGTGCATCAAAGGGATAATCGAGCACAGGTGTGTTAATTGCACTGTGTTGGGTTGCATTTGTATTTTTTGCACAGTTCTATCGAATGTAAATCAAAAGGAATATCGTTACCTCTGGGCTCCTCTCTGTTGTTCGGCCATCCATAATTTCATAGGCAGGATCTGATCTTCCTTTGTCTGCCCAGATTCTCTCCATGTTATCTGCATTGAAAAAATCACAGCAAAAGGTTAGAACAAAACACACTTGCCATGCACAATATATGACAAGGGTATATTTTGTCAAATTTAAAAAGAATATTCTTCTTCATAAAATAGGTTAAAAAAATAAAAAAACTTTTTTTTTCTACATATTATGTTTTCATGGCTGATTTGCATGAAAAATTGTACACTGTAGGTTTTGGTCAGAACGTGTGCAAAAAAACCCAAAAAACAGAAGCGTGCAGGTCCATTTACATATGCTTAGTTTCTTGCCACCACAGAAACACAATAACATCAAAGTTCTATAGTTTTTTTTTTTTTTTTAATTGCTAAGAAACAATTAGGTCACTTTTTCAAAACCCTTGACACAGTGATCACAATAGCAGTTTGTGTGGGATAAACGTCTAGGTTACTATTGTAACCCCTGTTTCCTGAAGGAGGAAACTGAGACGTCATGTGAGAAAAGACTGACGAACTGGGACAAAACAAGCCAATGGACCTTAGTGATTTGCATCGCAAGCCACTACCCGTACATACGGGTATATAAGGCACCGTGCAAAACTCACACATTAAGTTTTATGCTGAGGAGCCAAGAGGGTGTCCCGGCCGTTCAATGGTGGCACAGGGATTGTGGTGATGGGACGTAATAGCTCCATTCCCTCCTTCAGGAGGGAGTTACAATAGTAACCTAGACGTAACCTAGACTGCATCAGTCAGTCACTTTCAAAGTTATGTCAGAACAGATGGATGAATTGGGATCCCTAAGAAAAATGCCATTATCGCTGCTCCTACCCAGCACTGCCTAGTCCCCACACCTTGTGGGGCATAAAAGGACAGGGCTTTACCAGGGGGATGTCAATTTCTGCTGTTGCTTTCTTACACCCTATACAGTCAAAAACAATTGGATAACAGTGGGGAAGCGTGCCTGTTCCAAACGGAAAGGGACGCTACGGAGACCACATCCTGCCAGTAGGGAGTTAACATGTGGAGTTACACATATGGACTGACCATTAGGGCAGTGCTACACATATGTTAGATCTTTGTGGTAGATCTGGCCTTTTCAGGGATAGAGTCAATACTATTACAGAGATGGGCAGAGTGGAATCCGCCCAGGAAAAGACACAGGCTCCCCAACAGGGAAGCTGTACCATGGAAGAATATACATATGGGATCACTGAGAGGGAATCACAACATATGGGGCATCTAGTCTAGTACAGAGGCTGACCATCTGGGCATACACACAAGTACTAGACCTGGCATCAGATGCCACATCTGACTGCCAAAGGATGCTGGAGGATGGCATCCACACTCCAGTGGGCCAATCTCTGTTTGGAGATAGCCTTTCCCTTCTGCTGGCCTCCAAAGCAGACAAAGAGCTGTTCTGAGGATCTGAAGCTCTGTGAGTGGTCCACGTACACAGGGTGCGAACGGGACACAGCAACCCAAGGGCTGGGTCTACTTCCTCTGGGGACAGTGCTTGCAAGTTCACCATCTGGTCCCTGAAGGGAGTGGTGGGAACTTTGGGCACATATCTAGGCCGGGGTCTCAGAAGTACGTGAGAGTTGGCCGGCCCCAATTCCAGGCACGTTTAGCTGAAGTGATCGTGTCTACCAATTCTGGACATGGGTGCCATATGGTACCCCGTCCCTGAGAAAGCAGGTTCTTCTTCAGGGGAATCTGCCAGGGAGGGGCTGTCGTGAGGAGCATAAGGTCTGAGAACCAGGTCCGGGAGGGCCAGTAGGGTGCAACCATCAAGACCTGCTCCTAGTCCTCACTGGGGGAAACTTATACTTGCAGAGGCGCCGGGGCCAGCTGTGTGCCAGTGCATCTGTGCCAAGGGTTCCTTCAGTCAGGGAATAAAACAACTGGCAGTGGGATGTCTCAGGAGAGGCGAACAGGTCTACCTGGGCATCTCCAAAGAGTCTCCAGATCAGCTGGACCACCTGGTAGTGGAGTCTCCACTCTCCCGGGAGCGTGAGCTGTCGTGAAAGCATGTTGGCTGCATGATTGAGCTTGCCTGGAATGTGAATGGCACGAAGCAACCTGAGTTGCTTCTAAATCCAGAGGAGAAGATGGCGGGTGAGTTGCGACATACGACGGGAGCGTAGATCACTCTGATCACTCACTATGTGCCACTGCAGTTGAGGTCCTGTTCAGGACCCAGAGGCTGTGTGCCCATTGCTTACAGCATCCCAGCCCATGTTGGAGGCATCTGTTGAGAAAACAGCATACCTGGAAACTTGTTCTAGGGGAAATTCGGCCCATAGAAAGGCAAGGCGTGACAACCGGCTGCAAGTTGATGACAGACCAGTGTGATTGCCACCCGGTGTGTGCGACGGTGCCATGCCCATCTCGGGTCTCGGCCGTGTAGCCAGTGCTGAAGCAGACTCATATGAAGCAATCCGAGCAGCATGACCACGGCTGCGGATGCCATATGCCCCAGTAGCCTCTGATATAATTTCAGTGGAACCGCTGTCCTACCCCTGCATGAATTCAAGCAGTTCAGCACTGACTGAGTGTGCTCGCTCATGAGACGTGCTGTCATGTTGACAGTCCAACTCCATACCGAGGAAAGAGATTCTCCTAACAGGGGAGAGTTTGCCCTTTTCCCAGTTCATCCAAAGCCCCAGCTGGCTGAGGCAAGGTCCATCGCTGTATGCAGCTCCTGCATGAGTAAATGATGACAGAATTTTCATTTTTGGGTGAATTATTTCTTTAAGTGTGTTTAGACATAGACTTTAACAGTCATGAAAGTGTTCTCTCTTTAAGTACACTTCAGTGGCTTTTTATTTCTTTAATATTATATTATCTGCAAGTGCAGTTTTTAAAAAATATACTTTTATGATTAAGTACACTACAAGTGCACATGAAATACAATTAAGCACAAATCTTTTTCAAAAGGCTAGAGGAACATGTCCAGTGCTTCTTGTGAAATTGTGTGCTTGTGTTCAATTATGAATTGTGCATAACAAGAAGTGCTTGCGTTCACACATTTGCATAAAATATGTTCCGGGCCTTAGTGTGAATGTAATTTAAAAAACAGAAAAACAGAACTGATGTATAATTTTGGCCATGATACTGGCCTTAATATAAATATAATGATTAGTAGGCTATTTCCCAAACTTTACATATCAATGCATACCAAATACACATTGGCACATGATTGATTGGTTGGTTCAATACTTTATTAGAAGCAGTCAAGCAACAGGAAGATCTACATGTTTTTGTCTTTTCAAGTTTGATTTTAGCGCTGTGTCGTTGCTAGGAAACCTTGTTTACTGTATTCACGTGGCAAGTCGCGTTTGTTCTCGTTTCACTCTGAGTCAGTAAGGCGTGGCCAAAGCCAGCTTATAGTACTTAAACAGTTGTAATTTAGCATTTATTAGAGAGAAGCAGTCCAGCAACAGGAGGATCTACATACTGTAAGTGTTTTTGTGTCTTTTCTAGTTTTATTTTAGCGCTGTGTCATTGCTAGGAAACTTTGTTTACTGTATTCACGTGGCAAGTCGCGTTTGCTCTCTTGGTAGCAAGACTGGTCTTTAACAAGCTGAAGAGAGCGCATGTCACACCTCTCTTCATCAGTTTGCATTGGCTGCCAATAGCTGCTTGCATCCAATTCAAGGCTCTAATGTTTGCCTACAGAACAACCACTGGCTCTGCACCAATATACCTAAACTCACTACTTCAGACTTATGCGCCTTCCAGAAGCTTGCGTTCTGCAAGTGAACGGTGCCTTGTGGTGCCATCCCAAAGGGGCACAAAATCACTCTCACGGACCTTCTCCTGGTCTGTTCCCAGCCGGTGCAATGACCTGCCACGTTCTATCCAAGCAGCTAAGTCTTTAGCCATTTTCAAAAAACTGCTAAAGACATATCATTTTCGTCAACACTTGACCCAGTAATATTAGCACTTACTCTTTATATTTACTTTCTTTTTTCGATTTCTATTCTTTCTCCATCTATTTGTATTACAAAAAAAAAAAAAACCTTGCTACGAGCACTTTGCTGATGAAACTGTGACTTGACACGGCACTTACATATTGTTGTACTCATGTTGATTTGATTGTTTCTACTATTCTCATTTGTAAGTCGTTTTGGAGAAAAGCGTCTGCGACTAAATGTAAATGTATTACCATCTCGATCACACATATCAGCTCTGAGAGACTCGTATACAGTGAAGGTGTTTTAGACAGTGACAGACTATGAGTTACATTAGGTACATTAAAGCAGGATTATATTTATCTAATAAATACTATTCCTTTCAATGTGTTGCTCTTGGTGAAATCTTACAAAATACACTACAATATGAGTTGGAATCTCCCTCAACCATCTATACAAGAGATTAGTATTTTGGATACTAAATGTACAAAGCAAGAGACCTTAAAGTTAAAGCCAACTTGTTTACTATCATCACTTAGAAACAAAATCAAAATCATCACTAAAAAAAACAAAAATCACGCATTATACAACTAAACTGTATTCCCCCACTTGTCTTTGTTCTCTAATGTTATATTTTGTTGAAATTTAAGTTTTGCAAATAATAAAAAACATTACATTGGATAAATCCTGTATTGTTTTAAATCCCATAATGGCTCAGAAGTCCGATATAACTCATGACACATGCAACCTTGTATCGAACTCGCTTTCAAGTTCTTAAGCTTTTTCACCCATCCAAACCCTCAAAGAAGAGGAATGGAAAACAACAATATACATGTAGATGGGTTTGCAGAAGAGGAAAGTGACTTCTGGAGTGAGGAGGAGAAGAAGATTGAGTCGTCAAAAAAGAGTTGGGTTAGAGATGAGACAATGTCCAGTGTGAGAGGTTTAGGGTCAACATCCTCTTACCTTCTTCAGGTTTTCGTTGCAGAGAGACTGGCCTACTGGGATGCTCAATGGAAGAGCATATGGACTCTGGGATGTTCAAGTTGTTTCTACTCAGTTCTCTGCTCTGATCCTGGACAACAATTGCGAGTCTAGATGGAGGAGTGAGTCTAGGCAGCCGGCAGTTTCCCTCTCCTTTCCTGCACTGGAGGCAGTTCTCGTAGAGGACGTTGTGTATGCTGTGAACGGGGCGTCTGGACGATGACATTGCCTCATAAACGCTACTACCGACTGATTTCCCAGCAGGATTGTAATGTGCCAGGAGATCAGACAGAAATGAAATGTAGCCCTCAGATTGCTCCTCCTCATTGGTCTGTGAATGTTCAGATAATGGCTTCCATGGACCCTGATTTGTCAAAGATGACTCGCTGATCTCCACTGGCTCCTGATTGGTGGCTGGTCCAGTGGGACGGGATGAAGATTCACCTGCTGAAGTAACACCTGCTGCTTTGAAAGTGTGTCTGTACTTTCCTCACATATAAATCTCACTTTATATTACCATGTTAAAATGCGCTGTATATTGCCTTAATAGAGAACTGTCTTAATAAATACGGGAGGTATCCAGACCCTTGTGAAAAAAGAAGTGCACTTAATTGTATTAAATATGCACTTCAAATCTTACAAGTATATTCTTAAAATACAATATTTGCAGATAATATAATATTATTGAAATAAAAGGCCACTTAAGTGTACTTAATGAGAGTACGCTTTCAGTGCTGTTGTAAATGTCAAATAAAAAGTTTACCTTTACATACATTTTTAAATCATTGCTTTAATAATATTTTGTCATGCTTTAAAGTACACTTATTTTGATGTGTTGACTAACATACTAAAACACATGTAATGTCGTACTTGATTAAAATGTTAACAGTTGTGTGTTGTTGGATATTACATTTAAAGTTAATGGCCCGGTTTCACAGACAGGGCTTAGATTAAGCCAGGATTAAATCTAGTTCAATTAGGGCAATTAAGTTTTGCCTTAGCATTCCTTAGAAAAAAACATCACTGGTGTGCATCTTGAGACAAATTAATGGCTCTGACATATTTTAAGATATGTCAGTGCAAGTTGCTTTCAGTTAAAACAGCTCAACATACATTTTAGTCTAGGACTAGGCTTAAACCTTGTCTGTGAAACGGGAGGAATATATTTTAAATGTACTAAATTGCAACTTTATCATTACAAGTGTATAATTGCAAATATATTTAAATACATTAAAAACAAATTTCAATAGAAAATACATTAAAGTATATTTTAGTATACCATAAATGCTTCAGTACATTTGGCAGTACACTTTATATTTCAAAGAAAATAGAAGTGATTATGAAATTACATATAAAGATGTACTTAAGTCCTACTTTTTTTTTTTTTTTTTTACAAGTTTAGCTAATTGCATTTAATATGAATTAACATGCAATTTGATGTCCTAAAACAGGGGTTCCCAAACACATTCCTGGAGCCTCCACAACACCACATTTTGCATGTCTCCTTTGTCTGACACACCCATTTCAGGTGTCCGAGCAAAGCCACTGGAAGGCAAGCCTGCAACCTTTAGCCAAAAAAGTGTAACGGCTTATGCTTACGCCCCGCCCCTGGTGGTACGCAGGGTAGGAGACCAGAGGCTGTTTTTTGAATGGATGTCAATGGATGAGAGGCTTCACTATGCTGATTAAACAGCTTTTGTGGGGAAATAGCTAATCATTTAATTAATCGACAGCCTGTTTGCTAATCTTCAGCATGTTTTACACTAAACAATACTTTTGTTGGGAACTATATGTAGGTTTTAGCTTGATAAACACCTTTAAGGAGACATGGAAAACATGCAGTGTTAGGGAGGCTTAATTAGTGTGTTTGGGAATCCCATCCTAAAACATTATATACTGTTCACACTTATATACTTATATACTATATTCTTTCCGTAATAAGCACTCTTTTTAAAACATGTTAAAGTGCACATATTTTTCTCATGAAGACTCATTAAATAACCTTTTAAGCATTTCATTATGGGACATGCAGAATGAGGGAGATGTTGTAAAGGGATATACTGGCTGCAGGAATCTTACTTGGCACAGTGGGCAGTAAAGTCCCTCCAGGATGAGGCAGAAATGTACCCTGTTTAACAAACACAGAGCAAATCAATTAACAGTTACATAACACCATAATCAATGCCACAAAGAACTGAACTGGATGCAAGAGTCTGTTCTTATTGCAGTACACCAGAGGGTGTTGCTTCCCAACACAATAGTATGGAAGCTTGTTCCCACCACAGAATAAAATAATAATACAGAATAATATAATAATAATAAAGGTAATTGTGACATGTGGCCACGTAATTTTTTATATAGAAACAAGCTTTCATAATATAAGTTTACACTTTGGGGAGAAAAGAAAAGTGAATTGTGATTTTTCTGATAAAAATTGTGATTTTGATTTTAAAAATAATAATAATAATAATAAAAGCTCCAGGTTTGCTGTGCTTGTTTGTAGGGCTGCACAGTTTGGCCAAAGATTTTGTGATTATATTATATATTATACCATGGTCTGTCTAAATATTTGATTCTGATTGGCTGAAAGGTGTGCAATAAAACTATTTAATGCACAGGTAGTTCCAAGTCAGTTTAATCACCGTTCTAATGCAATTGGTTTCATTGTAGCACACACACGCTTACGTCGTCACTTGCGCTGTTTTCATGGAAGCACACACACACACACATCACTCAGAGATTGTGCTGCACACACACACAGCAACAAGGGGATAACATCACTGGTAATTAAACTCTTCAATTAAACAGCTTCGTTGTTAATAGAGAGAGATGCTGAACAGACATAGCTAATTCACACACGCATCTTTTATCTCTCTCAACAGTTAATTCAAATAAATTCTATAATTCATTCATGCAAATAAATGTAACCTTAAGCACTACTTTATGCCTGAGTCTGATTCAAAGTGGGCAGAATGCTAGATCTAACAGTTTCGTAACTGACCGAAAATATTTGTACCCTTTCCAGTCAAATATTGCTCTGCAAACATCAATAACAACTTTAAGTTGTCGTTTTTATTATTTTTATTTTAGTTTTAGTTATTTTAGTATATCGAGATAAGCTAAAATAAAAAGAGCGACTAGCTTAAAATGAAGTAACTAGCTGAAATAAAATAAGTTTTTTTAATATATATTTCATTTTATTTCAGTTAACGTTTATTTTATTTCAAGTAACAGAAATGTTTTTTATGGCTTTAGTTTTAGTTTTAAACTACAATAACCCTGAGTAGTGTGTGTACCTTGAGTCCTCTGCAGATGGGGCAGGTAGTGACGACCGATTTAGAGCCGACAGTAGGAAGTGAACAGTTTGCACAATCACTGCAGCTTTTATTACAAAATAATCCCTGAGACTCATCCCCTTTTATTAAGCTCTTCCTTGTCTTTGACTCCTCCATTTTACCAAGCTCTAGAGAATGAATCAGAGCCGAGCCAGAATCTGATTGGCTGGGAGATTCTGAATATTCTTCAGACTGTTTCCGGACGAATGGCTCTAGAAGTCCAGTATTATTTTGAGATCTGCTACTGTCTCTGTTGTCCTCGGGAGCACTGGTGATCTCCAGCAGACTCCGGGGAGAGTCATAAAGGTATCGTAGGGAAGAGGGAATTTGGTACTCATGGTTGCATGTGCACAGGTGTTTTTCTGGGATAGCAGGTGGTGGCAGGTTGAACGGCATGCCGTATTCCTCCCCCGGACCGGCAGCATCCAGACTGCCGCTGTAGGAAGAGAAGCTTCCTGTGTAAGACGAGTGGCTTCCCGTCGCAATGCCGCTGTCAGATGAGTTCTGTCGGCCGGTTTCTTTTAGCTTCCGTGAGCGATCAGTCGGGACCTTGAGTTCAGTGGAGAGTTTCTCTTCGACCTGAGATGCTTGCGAGTGAGGAGTTTCTGCAGAGCTGGGCAGAACCAGATCGGTCCACGTTGCAGAGCGACTGCTAATACTGCAATCTGTGTCTGAGATGTCGGATGAACCAGATATGCTGCGGTCGTCTGCTGTCATCGAAGAGCCGAAACGGGAGCTGGAAGCTTTCAGGACAAAGGAGAAAGAAAGCAATATTATTCATCCTGACTGCACAAATATTTCCTTCTCTCCTCACAGATATTAAGTTAACTTATTTGCTGTGAATGTGCTCTTGTCGGCTACTTTGAATCCTATATGTATTTTTAAACACATGTACATGCAGATAATATAATATTAATGAAATAAAATGCCACTTAAGTATACTTGTTTACTTAAGACACTTATTTTGATGTGTTGACTATAAAGCACATGTACCCCCGGTTTCACAGAAAAGGCTTAAGCCTAGTCCTAGACTAAAATGCATGTTTGAGCTGCCTTAACTGAAAGCAACTTGCACTGACACATCTTAAAATATGTCACTACCATTGTTATATCTCAAGATGCACACCAGTAATTTTTTTTCTAAGGCAGGTTTATAAAAGCGACTTAAATCTTGGATTAATTTAAACCCTGTCTGTGAAACCAGGCCGTAAAGTACTTAATTATAATGTTAACTGTAGTGTGTTATTTGATATTACAATATATAAATTTAATAAATTGCAACTTCTTTATAACAAATATATTTAATACATGACATACAAGTTTTAATAGAAATTACATTAATGCCCAGTTTCACATACGAGGCTTAAGGCTAGTCCCAGACTAAAATGTTTGAGCTGTCTTAACTGAAATCAACTTGCACTGACATATCTTAAAATATGTCACTGTCATATTTTTTAATCTCAAGATGCACACCAGTAATGTTTTTTCTAAGGCACATTTTAAAAAGTTACTTAAATGTCCTAATTGAACTAAGGCTTAATTCTGGCTTAATCTAAGACCTGTTTGTGAAACCAGGCCAAAAGTATTTTTTTTAGTTTACCATAAATGCTTCGGCTGTACACTTAACCATATTTCAAAGATTCGGTTGTACACTTAACCATATTTCAAAGACAATACAATAATTATGAAATTACTTATAAAAGGTCCTACTTAATCACTCTAAAAATCAACTAATTGCATTTTATATAAATTTAAACTATAATACATTTTCATGCAGTTAAATGTCTGAAAACATTGCATTCAGTTCATACATCTGATGCCATCATTCAAACACATGATAACTTCTACAGATAACTGAAGCTTTACATAAATCTTCCAGATTGAGGTTCACCAGAGTAACATTTTGGATGTGGCTTTGGGGGTACCTGTGCTATGAGACAGCAGACTGAGCCTCCGTTCCAATTCCTCAGCTTCATGGTTTAGTCTGTCCTGCACTAAAGCTGCATTGACACTGGGCTCTAAAACAGAGACAGAGCAAATTAAAAAGAACTGAGAGACAGACAGCAAACACAAATACACAAATCAAGCGATTTGCCTGACACTCAGAATATGACATGTAAACAAACAAAATGGGAATGCTGTCTGACTTCAAGTGCTATTCCACTGCTCTTTTCCATGAAGGAAGTTAGAAATTCAGACTTTACAAGATGACTGAAATGCAGCAAAAAAGCTGAGCTAATTAATTTAGCTGAAAATATTAATTATAAGATATCTCATATCACATATCTGAGATTGTAAGGAGAAATTGGTTGGAATTCCATATTGAAGTGAACCTGAAATCCTATATTGTACTCTTGGACTAAAAAGATGTGCAGTCCATTCAATGTTTGCAACTTTATTTGTCTCTCTCTTTTGTTTTTCTTAGAATAAACTGTTCAAAAATTCTCTCTGCTCCAATTTTAAAATGTCATGCTTGTGTACTTTTCTAATTTTCCTAACCAAACGATAAAGCAATCCATTTCCATACATCCATAGATGGCTACCAAATGTCTTATGCAGCAAACAATAATAATTACAAAATTGTATTTATTTCTTAATTTTAAAGGTAGACTATGTAACCTTTTTTGTTTAAAATTAAGAAAAATTTAAATAACAAGTCAATTTATCATCAATCCTTTCTTCCAAATTTGCGATTTTGTCTTACCCTGATTCACTATGACAAGCCTTGGGGCTGTCAAAATGGCTGAAAAACTAAATTCGAATTGTATACTTAAATATTACTAATATTCAAATTATATTCAAATTTAAAAGGCATAATTTCAGTTAGGGGAAAAAAGCCTTTGGCTTGTCTCCTGAGGCTACAAGAGGGTGCAATGAGCCAAATATTAATCAAATATAATGTTGTCAAATACATTAAAAAATGAGGAACATAACAGCATCATGTATTTATGCAGTTTAATACAAAGAGCTGAAGCGCCATTCACACTTTTTTGCATTTAAAAACATGAAATGCAGTAAAATGGCAACAGTGCAATGGTCTACAGGCTGTTCACAATCTTGAGGACATTATATAGAAGGTAAATATTCTTTAGCGCATTGGGAACATGCATTTTGTAAAAAGTTCTGGCAATTGACTAAAACTGCAGATTCAGAAGTGATTAACATTCTGGAGAAGCTCTGGTAATTATTACATCACCCTTCGTCCCATATTAATCCAATCCTGTTTCGAGTATGGCTTAAGAAGTTTTGAGATTGACGACTAGAGAAAATCACAGCATCACTATTTAAATCTGATCGTGATACGAGGGTCAGTGCTTTTTAAAACATTCATTTTTGCCTTGGTAAGTTGAAATATTTATGGCCTGACTGATTGATACACATCGTGTGTACGAGTAAACTGCAGGGACACGTTGACCGCATGTAAGGGGGTTACAGCAGATCGTCCCAGTGTTTGTTTAACACTTAAAGTGCTATTAATAGAGCAGACATGTGGATGAGATGGCAAATAGCCAGAGAAGCACTGACGCTGTCAGATATTTGTTGATCATCACCGATCAACAGGCATCCTAAGGGACATAATAAACACGATGTGTCTGGAGTTGTTTCAAACTCATGCAAATTTTCGGACTGAATTTATATGAAAGCAATGGCCTAACATTGGTTGTCTGTATATTTGTCTTCAGCTGATTCTCAGGGCAATGGCCACACCTGCTATGGTACAGGAACAGCTTTGCTTACAGTACAGTACTGCGCGAGAGAGGATGAGGTTACAGCGTTCTTGGAGTGATCAGGAATGCTCGCGTATATAAACTGTGACTTTGACCCCTTGATCTCCCGTCATCTCAGAATAGGAGAGAAGCTCAAGTTCTGATTGGTCAGGACGAGGTGTGAAACACTCTGATTGGCTGGGCCGATATGTAAACTCTTGTTAGTGTCTTAAATGTCCCAGTAAAAAGCCATAGGGCTGATCTTGCATGAATTATACCAGGGGCTTTTAAAACTAGGGATTTAAGTTTCAGAGAGAGAGAGAGATAGAGAGATAGAGAATAACTAATTATTAAATTAAATTTAAATTAAAAAGTCAGCATTATACATCGAACATTATTCTATTAAAGGATTAGTTCACTTCTGAATTAAAATTTCCTGATAATTTACTCACCCCAATGTCACCAAAAATGTTCATGTCTTTCCTTCTTCAGTCGAAAAGAAATTAAGGTTTTTGAGGAAAACATTCCAGTTTTTTTTTCCATATAGTGGACTTCAGTGGTGTACAACGGGTGGAAGGTCCAAATTGCAGTTTCAGTGGAGCTTTAAAGCGCTCTACACAATCCCAGACGAGGAATAAGGGTCTTGTCTAGCGAAACGATCAGTCATTTTCAAAGAAAAATACAAATGTATATACTTTTTAACCACAAAAGCTCATCTTGCACTGCTCTGCGATCCAGCACGCATGACGTAATCACATTAGAAAGGTCATGCATGATGTAGGTGAAAGTACAGATCCAGTGTCTACAAAGTGAACGTGCAAAGATTAAGCCAAACAAAAAAAAAGGTAAAACAATGTTGTCAGACAATTTTGAAAATGAAAGATCATGCCACATCCTGGAATGTTTTCCTCAAAAACCTTAATTTCTTTTCGACTGAAGAAAGAAAGACATGAACTTCTTGGATGGCAGGATAAAAATATGTTAAGTAAATCATTTCCAGATAATATTTTAGTGACTTCTTTTGGCTTTAGTACAATGACAAAATAAAAGCCAGTTATTTCATTTTGTAAACAATGTCTTGTCTTTATAATATCACACTTGTTATTTTTCAAGCAGCATAAACGGATCTCCATACATTACACTCTTAAAAATAAAGTTTCTTTATTGGCATTGATGGTTCCATGAAGAACCTTTAACATCCATGGAACCACTAAAGAACCACAAGGTTCTTTAGATTATTAAAATGTTCTTCACACTAAGAAAAAAAATGGTTCTTTTAAGAACTGATCACTGAATGGATCTTTGGGGAACCAAAAATGCTTCTTCAATTGAATTACTGTGAAAACCCCCTTTTGGAAACTGTATTTTTAAGTGTACATACAAATTAAAAAGTGTCTTTAAAAAAAAAAAAACTTGTAAAAGATAAATACACTTTAGCATACTTTAAAAAAAGAGTACTTATTACAGAAACAATATACTTTAAAAGGGTATACTTAAGTGTGAACTGAATGTAATGTTTTCAGATGCTTAATTGGATGTTAATTGCGATTAAGTTAAAATGCATTATAGTTTAAATTTATATTCAATACAATTAGCTGAACTTTAGAGTGGTTTATTGACTCACTTAAATAGGACTTAGGTCCTATACATATTGTCGTTGCTTATTTCAACGACAATATGTATAGGACCTAAGTCCTATTTACTGTTGAATGTACTGAGAAGCATTTATGGTAAACTAAAATATACAGTATTTTCATGTAATTTCTGTATCTTTCTATACTAAAACTTGTATTTATTTTTTTTAGGAGTATCCTTAGGTGTGTTAAGAAACAGTCATGAAAGTGTACTGTCTTTAAGTACACTTAAGTGGACTTTTATTTCAATCATAATATTCTCTGCAAGTAAATCCTTTTAAAAATATACTTTTAAGATTTAAAGTACACTACAAATGCAAAATAATTAATTGTAATTATTTTTTACAAGAGGATCATACCATAGTTTAAACTGATTTGATATTATAAAAAAACAAAAAAGAAAAGAAAAAAGTTTGCCAATACAAACATTGAAGGGTGTCTTAAAAAAGCTTTGCCTGAATGTTTACAAAAGCCTTGATGTCTGATGGTTACAAATTCCTTATGTAGTTTCTGAGACCATCAGAAATAGACAGACCGATAGATAGACAGATACAGCACAAAATCTCATAACAGACAGACTAATCAGAGTTTTATGCATAAAGCTTGAAAGCTTTAAGAATTTGGTTCCAGATGAGGCTTTAAGCTGATATAATGATACATTCTGTACATGTCACAGTGATACAGCACTGACCTGGTAGCAGTGGCTTCAGTCCAAAAGGGCCTCTGGACGGGGAAATGCCACGAACAATACAGTCAAACAGAAAACTGATCTGCTCGCCCTCAGCACATGACAGGAGGAACACGCCGGCCCCTACACACAAATACACACAGATGTTAAAGGTAGAGAATACTGTCATCATTTACTCACATTCATCTCACTGCAAACCTGTATGATTGTCAGTCTGTGGAACATATTGGATCATTGACTATGTTTACATGTACCATCATAATTCTATAATATATAATGATCTAATGATCATAAACTATAATGAGATGTATTCAATATTGTGATTAAATTTACCTCATGTAAACACAACAAGTCGAATATATTGATTTTATTAAGCTCATAATCGTATCAACCATAATTATAGTATAAAATGTGGTGTATGTTGATTTAAATCTCAATCAGAGAACCGGTGTATCAAAAAAATGTTGACGTGTCAAAGTTTCAATTGCGTAGCTGTCTATGGAGGAGCAGAAAACTCTTAGATTTCAACAAAAAGATCTTCATTTGCGTTCCAAAGATGAATGAAAGTCTTATGGGTTGGGAACAACATGAATAATTAATGACAGAATTTTCATTTCTGGGTGAACTAACCCTTTAAATCATGACGAGAACAGACACAGACTGAATCAAAACCAAGGCTATAAATACAAAGGCAAACTAAACAACAAAATTAACATCAGGTGAAAATCATAATCAAATCAATGAAACACCATGGAAACAAACTGATACACAGGAGACAAAGCCAATTGTAGTGGAAACCCAGACGGGGCAAAAGAGACTGGGCAATACAGAAGGTCCTAGAGACCAAGGTGGAGCCACGGGGCCAAGCAGCCGAGGTGAAGCAAGGGTGGAATAAGGGCCTAGCCAGGGTGGACTATGGATTTACCCCGAGGACTAAGGTGAAGCCAGAGGGAAGGCGGAGCCCAGCAAAGCCAAAAGGGGACGAGTGACAGATGAAGCTCCGTAAGTCCATGGTGCAGTCAGAGTGACGACTGATCAAGGAGGATATAAGGAAGCTCGGTGGAGCCATAGGGATGACGGTCCCTCCGATGAAGCCAGGGGGGCGAGGAGCCACGGTGGAGCCGACAGGTCAATGGGCTGAGGTGGAGTAATAGGCACGGAGGTTCTAGGCAGAGCAAATGGGCCGACAGTCCGGAGGTGAACTGGTAAACAATCAGCCCGAGGTGAATTCACAAAACACAGAGCATGCAGCGTAGAAGAAGACGAAGAGCTGATGAGAAAAAGTGGGGTACAGGGTTGTAGGACTGGGTAGTGTAGGCAGTGGTTTTAACAAATGGCCTTCCTGGCCAATACTGGACACACAGACAGTCTAAAAGTCACAGACAGTGGCTTCCTTATCCGATACAGGACAGGCAGAGTTTTTATGAACGGCCCTCTTGGCCGACATGGAAAAAAATAGACTTTTCAGGAACTGCCCTCTTGGCTGACGTGGAACAGGCAGACATTTCAGGAATGGCCCGCTTGACCAACTTGAAACAGGCAGAGGTGGTGGGAGTGGGAGGCAGGGTGGGAACAGACATCAACAACTAGGTGCTGGGTGAAACAGACTCTGTGCAGAATGACAAAACAAGCAGGATACAATCACACTTCCAATCGATCAGGGGCTCAGAGTCCAGCACATCTCCTTCCACCTTGGCTAAAGGGACAGGGTTCCAGTCCATCCCCTCAAATTCCACCAGAATTTTCTGGGGAATGACGCTGTTGCCGGAAATTCTGACGTAGAACCTGGAAGTGCTACACTGTGTTTACTACACCACACAGCAAGAGACTCCTAGGCAGATCCGCATTCAAGTCGCCAAACCCGCGTGACTGTCACATTCGTTTTGGCGCCGCACAGAGGATCAGCTCCGCTTCCGGGCTGCGCTGTAAATTCTACTGTCAATCAGCGGACCCATGTCGGATCCGCGGACGCGCACGCGCCTATACTCTAACTGTTGTATCAATTTGCAGGTCCCAAAGCCTTCGTTGCGGATCCGTCACTGCGTGCAAGTGGACGCCGATACGGGTCCGTTTGCGGATATGTTCCGGAAGCTGCGATACCTCCGCGGCCGATCCGCTGCGGAGTCCTTTTGCTGTGTGGGACGGGATTCGTTGTGGGACGGGATTCGTTGTGGAACAGCACCCATTCCACAAAGTCAGTCTCTGCGTTGAGACCTGCCCAGAAAAATTTGCAGAGGCTATCATCATCATAGTAGATAAAGGAGACCAGATCTAAATACCTCTGCGTATGGGCTTAGAGGGACAGATCTCCTTGTGACAGGATAATTTTCACTGCTGCTGAATCCATTGTTAGAGGTCCGTTCTTCTGTCATGGCGTGGTTGCAGCAGAGTAGAATTAAATCCAGGATTTATTTGCAGCAGTTGTTTATTTCCCATAATTCTAAACAGTACCAAACTCAGAATAAACACAGAAATGGAACAACTAACTTAATCATGATATGAACGGAAAAAGACTGAATCAAAACCAAGGCCATAAATACATAGGCAAACTAATCAACGAATTACCATCAGGTACAAATCATAATCAAATCACTGAATACTATAGAAACAAACAGAAATACAGGAGACTGAACTGAAAAAACCCACCCAAAAACAGAAACTGACACAGATTACCCATTACACTATGATTCCATGATTATTTTAAAATTGCATTTTGGCTATATTAATATGAATATTCATCTTATTATCCAGACTGTGTGTCCTTGTCTGGTTGTTTTGGCTGCATTTAAATCTCAAGAATTAAGAGGTGAGATCCTCATCTGGCTTTGTGGAGTTTAGATGTCTACATTAAATATAGTATGTTCAACATATCATCCAGACAGTGTTCACTTGTCTGGTTTATTTCGGCTGCATTTGATTCTGTGGAATTAAACGGTGAAATAGTCATCGGGCTTTGAAGAGTTTAGATGGCTATAAAGATGAAACTTTGGTGGATGTTTCCACCAGAACAACAATACAAAACACACTGCAAAGGAGAGTTTGAATTGGTTCCAGAAGAAGAAAATAAAGTTGTTAGAATGGGCCAGTAAATCACCAGACCAAAACCCAACAGAGCCTTTGTGGAAGGAACTGAAGATCAAAATTCACTAGAGAGACCCCCAGAATATTCAAGATTTAAAGTTTGGTCATACAGGATACGGCTTGAAGCTTGCGCCTTGAAAAAAGGCTTTTCCACCAACTATTAAATACAATTTCAGTTAGTGTGTTCAATACTTTTTTCCTGAGTCATTTCCCTTTATTACACATAGCTGTTTTATGGATTGTAAAATTATGATTTTATTTGTCTGTGTAGATATCTTAAGTTAATATCGATGTCTGCTCAAAATTTTATGTGAATTTCTGCATTGGAACCGTGTTTAATAAAAAAAAAATTTACCCGCTGTAAATGCAAATGATATTGTCTTGATTAAATAAAATAAAGGTTTTTTTGTCAGGTTTTATGCATATGGTGGTGTGTTCTTTATGATAGTTTTTTCTAAAATTAGATCCTTTTTCTAAAAAAAAAAAAGAAATATCGCAATCTATCGCGTTTCTTACAGTATCGCAATATATATATATTTTATCGTACCGTAACCCCTGTATCGTGATACGTATCATATCACCAGATTCTTGGCAATACACAGCCCTATTATATACGTATACACACACACACACAGCCGACTCACCTAGTTACCTCAACAGTTTTCTGTATCCCTCTGCCACACCGACTCCTCACTAGTTCCTTTTCCCAGCCGGGGATACTCTGAGTTTGGGCTAAATTACGAAATCGGACCCTCCCCTTGGACAAACTGCCAAATAAGCTCATTTTACTCTTTTTCTCTATTCAATAATTTTTAAATGTGAACTCGTGAAACAACTCACACATGTAATGGGACATCATTTTCTTATTTATTTATTAATTTATGAGAGTAGACAAAAAGCACTTGTACTATTTTATTGTATACTAGCACTTGTACAACCTTTACATAAATTTAAGAGAAAAGTTGGGAACAATAATTATGGGACAGGCTATAAAACTGTCCCACATTCCAAGGATGTTCTTTTAAAACAGTTGTCATTCTAAATGTTTAAAGGGTGTTCTAAGAATGTTGATCTAAGAAAATTGTTCCCAACATTATGAGGACATTTAAAAAACCTTCTACAAACAATGTATAAATAATGTTTTTGTGATAACTTCTTGAGAACATTATTGAAGACCAGATAACTTTGAACAAACATTCTATTAATATTACTGGAAGAACTTGTGTTCATATCTTTGAGAGAACCTTGCAGAATTTTAGCCAAAGTTATGAGAACATTCCCTGTTAGCTGGGAAGACCACCCAAAACCAGCTGACACTTCACAACCACACAAACACTGTCAGCTGTGACCACACATACAGAATCACAATTAATCAAGTAAAAAAACAGTTTTGAATGCTGTCACAAACCAATGCCTCCATTCAGAGCATCTCAGAGCATCCATGTAGATAATAATAAAGACGCATTTGGATTGGCATTTGCAGACATTTTAAACTCTATTGGAGTTAGACAACACGTGTCAGGACCCACTCATTGTCGTAATCATACCTTAGATCTAAT
>RJVU01049603.1:1201987-1270854 GCA_003731715.1 Anabarilius grahami
TTTTTTCCACCCCTGGGAGTCAGCCGACATTGGCTTAATGTAGCACCATCTTGTATATGTTACATATTACCACGCTTGCTTGTACAGCTTATTTTTAACCACTTATCGTTTTTCTGTGCTTCTAATATGTAAAGCTGCTTTGAAACAATTACCAATTGTAAAAAGCGCTATATAAATAAATTTGACTTGACTTGACTTGACTCACTTGTGGGATTTCAAATTTATAAAATGTTATATCTAGGTTCCAATGTAATAGCATATAAACTGAAAACGTTGTGTACATTGTGTTTTACATTTTGAGGTAAAGATGATGACATTCTAAGGAGATCAAGTCAGGCAGCCCAGGTGTCTGAGACATTAACCTTTTGTCTTTATGCATTTCCTGACCATTTTGCATGACAAGCTCAAGGCACAGCTGTGCTTTTGTCTCTATGATAATGTGAAGGTATGGGCGATACTGTCAGACTGATTGGATTAGGACCTATGCATTTGAATGACACTGTTATGCTGATTAGATCAGTGCTGGGGAAATGCCGGGGAACGGGCTGATTCCTGCACTGCATTTGCATGCTTTGTTTAGATTGTCTCCACCTCTACTGTATGTATCCCTCCCCCTTGAATGTATATAAACTACAAAGTATTACTGCTTTAGTTAGACTTGCAGTAATTTCTCAATAAAGAGTAACTTCCGCTTGAAAGATATCCCAACGTCTCCTGGTCCCTGCTTCGACGACACACTGCGGCACACTGAGCAAAATGAGCATTCATAAAATCTCATTATAAAACACACTAACAGTAGCTTCAGCACGATCTACATCTGTTTCAACAAATGAGTGTAAAAATGAGTTTTAAGACTGGATTTAAAAGCATAAAGTGTTTGGGCCTGCCTAACATGTAAAGGCAAATTATTCCAAAGTTTTGGGGCTGCGACTGCAAAAGCACCCTTTTCAGCTTTTCAGCCTTGTTCGAGAGTAAATACTCAGCAGACCTAAGTGTGCTTGATGGAGTCCATTTAATGAGCCAGGAAGCCAGTGAAGGGAGGCCAGTATGGGTGTAATATGTTCTTGTTTGCGCGTCCCTGTTAACATACGAGCAGTAGCATTCTGTACCATCTGCAAACGTTTGAGGGAGGCCTAATTGATCCCTACATAAAGGCCATTACAGTAGTCAAGGCGGGTCGAGATAAAAGCATGTATAACCCTTTGAAAATTTTTAAAAGACAGAAAAGACCTGACTTTGGATAATTACCTCAACTCGAGAAAAAAAAATAGATTTAACTACTGAGTTAATTTGTTTATCCAGTTTAAAGTCACTGTCCATTACACCCAGGTTTTAAACAACATGATTTTATAGGACTCAGATCCAGGTAAGGGGGTTCACAGGTATTGCCTGGTCCAAATACCATGATTTCTGTTTTCCCTTCATTGAACTTTAAAAAATGTAAAGCCATCCAGGCTCTAACATCCTCAAGAAAGTCCAACAATGGTGCTATAGAGTTTGCATCTTTCCATTCCAAAGGCACATAAAGTTGTGTATCATCTGCGTTACAATGAAACGAGATGCCATATTTCCTAAAATGGAACCTAAATGAAACATATATAAAGAGAATAGGGTAGGCCCAAGAATGGAACCGTGAGGGACTTGACACAAGAGAGATGCCGAGGCTGACACCCCGAAGATCCGAGATCCACAAAGCAGACCGAAAAACTTCTGTCAGGCAGATAAGATCTGAACCAATCCAATGCAGTACCCTTTATGCCAACACAATGCTCCAAATCTGACGACACATCTATAATATGGTTTGTTGGAAACAACAACGTGTAAAACAGACAAACGGATTCGGCTAATGTATGTTTCAGTCGATGGATATGCACTTTGGTTTCCCAATACATTACAACAGCGATGATCAAAAGAACATGGACAAAACAGTCACTCTCAGTAAACAAACGTTCAATGACGTGCCAAATGCTCTATGACCAGTCATTTACACCGTCATCACCTAGGTGTTGATAGCGCGTGAGCGCAGGTGAGACATGAACAGCTCATGTTGCTATCTGTGTTTAAACTAAACTCATTTAATCACCTTGCTGATCACCTGGTTTTATTTTATGATAATAACCAGCTGGATGTATTTTATTGATTATGTATGTGATACTATATAACTATATACTAAATGTTATTTTATTTCCAATATAAAAACAACAAACTTGTATTTCAGACAAAGTTTGAATAGTTAGTTGCATATTTTTTACTTTTTAAAAAGTCCCAAAATATGCCAACGCATCATGTCACAAAGCAAAAGACCATGATAACTAACCAAACCTTGAAACTGCATTTTATAAAACGGCTAACAATAATGAGCCTTTTCATCATTATACTGGCATACTCACAGTAACCACAGCGTGTTCCTCCCTCAAACACAAAGCCGTTGTTGACCGGCCCGTATCGCCGCAGGTCCAGCAGATTCCAGTGGCCAATGATGACGGCTGGCAGGTCTTTAGCGATGACCAGGACATTGTTGCATAAATGCAGAGTCGCCGCTCCGCTTTCCAGTTTAGTGCCGGGAAGCACAGACACGCTGAAACTGTGGACTGACAGAAGAGAAAACATGATTTGTATGTGCCATTCAATCAGATGTAAACAATAAACTGATGGACAAGTAAGTGATGCTTTCCTGTGCAAAACTCACAATCTGTTAGAGTGTGGTAACCAAGGTGCTATGGGTGGTTGCTAGGTGACTTCTGAGTACTAGTTTCAGAATAATTCAGGATGGTTGCTTGGGCACTGCAGGGTGGTTACTAGGGTGTTCTGTGTGGTTGCAAGGGCATTGCTAAGTGATTTCAAGGATGGTTTGTGTGGTTGTTAGTTGGTTACTAAGGTATTTTGTTAGATGCAAGGGCATTGCCAGGTGGTTACTGGTGTGTTATGGGTGGTTGCTAGGTAGATTCTAAAGACTTCTGGTTGCTAGGGCATTGCTATAGGTACTTTCTATGGTATTTTGTGTGGTTTCTAGGGTATTGCAAGGGAGTTACTAGGACAATGATAGGTGGTTACTAAGTTATTTTGGGTGTTTGCAAGGACATTGCAAGGTAGGGTATTGCCAGGTGGTTGCTGTTGATTGCTAGATATTTTCTAAGGAATTCTGGGTGGTTGCTAGAGTACTCAGGGTGGTTGATAGTAGGGCTGGGTATTGACACAATTTTCACGATTTGATTCGATTACTATTCACATGCTTTCGATTCGATTACGATTTCGATTCGATATCGATTATTTTGGATGTAGTATTTCAGTTACAGTACATGGCAAATTTTCTAGAGGAAAAAAATCTCTCAACTAATGCAACTACACATGGGAGTCAGCTGATACTGCTATAATAATATTGAAGGTTAAATTAACTTATTTATATACAAACACTTAAATTACACTCAATGATGTTTTTATTATAAATAAAGTTTAGAATTACATAATCATATTTCTACTCCAATTCGTTTTTTTGAAATATAAACATTTAAACCGCGGCTGTCATAACTGATTTATTCAAACATGCATTAAATATTGAAGAACATAAACAATTATAATGAATATGCAACGGTGCATAGCTATATTTATCAGAATGTTGCTTTCTAGAGTACACTTTTCTAGCTGACTAATGAGTTTATGGTCACTGAATATGTTTTTCTGAGGTAAATGAGACGTTACGTGACATTGTTTACAAGCTGTTTTATTGACGTCTTTCCAAGGTTGAAAGACTGATTGAGCTATTACACGAGACATGATACAGATTTCAGTAAGTTGTACTGTATCTTTTAACATACCTTCAGATGTTTAGTCGTGTTTATTTCGCGTAACTGGTATTAAAGCGGAGGAGAGGATGTTCACATGAGGCGCTAAAGCGGTCTGTCACGTCACATTCAACAGCGCCAAAACGGTATCTATTTTTTGAATCTCATAATAAGATGGACGTCATTTGAAATCTGAGACTTTGCTTAATATCAAAAGTAACAAAGCACAAAGATTATTGCGATTATTTGGATGGGAGGCGCTACATATTCTGCTCATTCATCAACTGAAAACAGACTAGACTAATCAATTCTTGGGATTTAAGAATTGATATCGGTTCGTAAAAATGAGAATCGATTAAAATCGAGAAATCAATAGTTTTTACCCATCCCTAGTTGATAGGTTTGTTAATAAGGCTGCACGATCTATCGCACGATATGAAAAATATCATTGAACTTAAACGTCATTTTCACTTAAACGTTTTTATGCGCAGCTTGTCAATGAAGTATGGCTCCAAATGCTAATCCATCTGAAAGCACTGCGAGTTTGAGTCGCTTATAATGTACATTTGAAAAAGCAACACGCGGAAAACATCTTTCCAGACATGAGAAGCATTTATTAAAATCTTGTCCAACAAAAGACAACATTTAATAACATGTTTTTACTCCAAACTCACTTCATAACGACAGTTGAGCATCCTTCAGTGAGATGATGTGGCTTACACAGAATAAGGCAGTCATGTGTAATCAATCGAAACTTTTCAATCTTCTGTTTATTCAGCTACAGCGATAGTATGATCAAAGCCACTGGAAGGCAAGCCTGCAACCTTTAGCCAAAAAAGCGTAACGGCTAATGCTAACGCTCCGTATCTGGCGGTATGCAGGGAAGGAGACCAGAGGCTGTTTTTTGAATGGATGTCAGTGGATGAGAGGCTTCACTATGCTGATTAAACAGCTTTTGTGGGGAAATAGCTAATCATTTAATTAATCGACAGCCTGTTTGCTAATCTTCAGCATGTTTTACACTAAACAATACTTTCGTTGGGAACAATATGTAGATTTTAGCTTGATAAAAATGTATTTTTTTAAGAGAAGGCAGACTAGGGAATGTTGCGACAGGTAGGACTCATTTACGGATAGATGTTGTGTCAAAGCCACTGGAAGACAAGCCTGCAACCTTTAGCCAAAAAAACTTAACGGCTAATGCTAAGGCTCCGGCTGTAGCGGTACGCAGGGAGAATGTTTTGAATGGCGGGCACTGATGTCACTGCCATTACACGATAGGCTGAGAGGTGCCGCACATGATTAAGTTAGCCGTTACGCTTTCTCCAATGGTAAGAGATACAGACCTTCTCATCTCCCTATAATATCTCTGGTATGATGTCCATAGGGATTTCCTGGAATGACAGGTGTTTCTATTGCTGCTACTGCTATCTACTGCTACTGCAGGGCATATTTAGAGTTTCTGCACAAGACCGCCCTCTGGCTTTCAGATGGAGAAGCATTTACTATTGATCAAAGAGCCGTACAGCTCTGACAAACTGCGCATGAAATAATCGCAGCCTTTGCCAAATCGCGTGCGATTTAATCGCGATAAATCATGCAGCCCTAGTTGTTAAGCATGCTATTAACGCCATGAAACAGGAAGTTGTTGTAACTCATGCATACAATGTCCAATCTGCCTCAAAGTTCAATTGTTTGATTAGAGTATTGGCCTTAACACATCTACATGCCCATATTCAGTTATAGTCATAGCGCCCCCTATTGGAAACAGGAAGTGACGTTTAACACTATGATGCACTATTAGCAACAAACTAAAATATGCCATTGAATGCTAAACATGCTCAAACATGCTAGCAACACTTACTAAGTGCTAAAGCATGCTATTAATGCCTGAAACAGGAAGTTGTTGTAACTCATGCATACAATGTCCAATCTGCCCCAAACTTTACATGTGATAAAAGTCCTGGCCAGGACACATCTACATGCTAAAATTTAGGTTTAGACGTAGCACCACCAGCTGGCAGCAGGAAGGCTGGCAAATGCAAATGACTTTGATGTAGTCCTCCTATATTTACCTACTGAAATGCATTATGCCCTCTGTGCTCTGTTTTTCTAAAGCCACCAGGTGGCTGTGGCACTGGTGTGAGGACCCTTTCATCGCTGCTCGCAGCTTTAATTTACACTCATAGTTTTATTTATTATATCCATCTGCTAAGTGAAAATCATAAGTTTGGGGTTTGTTTAGATCCCTAATCCAACTTATGAATGATAGTACTCCTTGCCTCAGCAAACAGCACTAACTAGAAACTCTAGTAAGTATTCCTGATGCCAGGAACGTCATTCACTTACTTTGGTCTGTGCAGTAACAACAGCTTGTCTTTGTCTGTATGTGTAAAATGTGATGAGGGAATGCNACGTAGCACCACCAGCTGGCAGCAGGAAGGCTGAAATGCATTATGCCCTCTGTGCTCTGTTTTTCTAAAGCCACCAGGTGGCTGTGGCACGGGTGTGAGGACCCTTTCATCGCTACTTGCAGCTTTAATTTACACTCATAGTTTTATTTATTATATCCATCTGCTAAGTGAAAATCATAAGTTTGGGGTTTGTTTAGATCCCTAATCCAACTTATGAATGATAGTACTCCTTGCCTCAGCAAACAGCACTAACTAGAAACTCTAGTAAGTATTCCTGATGCCAGGAACGTCATTCACTTACTTTGGTCTATGCAGTAACAACAGCTTGTCTTTGTCTGTATGTGTAAAATGTGATGAGGGAATGCAGGCAGGGTTAAACCTGTTAGCACTAAAGAGATTTATGAGGGTATGCAAATCAAAAAAGAACATACACACATACACACACACACACACACACACAAACAGACACACAGCTGACTGTATCAAATGCCTGCTCACAACTACAAAGAGTTCAAGCACATACACAACAATCATATGAATCAATCAAATCTCTTTGGGTAGCTGATGCATAATGCAGCATAATGTTGGTTTCAACATCAAAACATAGTTAAAATGTACATGAATGTGAAAAAGTATATGCTTTAAATGCTCTAACTGGTCAAATGTGTCACCTTATCGCCTACCTCAATATAAATGGTCCTGCGTCGGTGTGACAAATTATTTTTAAAAATCATTTTAATAGTTATAACACTTACTAGACAATAATTATTCCATGTAGTCTTTGATATGAGCTCATAAAGCTGCATATGTTAAAAAATATATAGATTTAATTTAAAAAAATTGATTTAATGTTAAACATTTAGCAACTAAACTATTTGACTAAACTACCCCTTTATAGGCTTGCGCAGTATAACGCTACTGGGAAAAATATCGGTATATATTTTATTTCAAATACTACGATATCACGATTTTGCTAATTTCGGTACTTGATACACTGCTGTTCCAAAGTTCACCGCTAGGTGGCAGTGTGCTACCCCAACTGAAGCGAAACCGGCAAATGTGACAACACAGAAGAACAAAATGGATAAAGCAGGTGAATCTCACTCAGCACGACCAAAACTAATTAATCACGCTGTTTGTGAAATTACTTCTCACAAAAAGTCTTCAAATTACTGATTTGATGTGATAATTTGTGTTGATTAATTTACTAATAAATGTTTGCGGTGATTTCCCACATTATAAACATGAAACCTGCAGGAATGAGTAAAAGTATGCGCAATAGCCACAATCCCACCCCGAAATTCAGATCCTGTATGGTATCGATTTACAGGTGCTGGTCATATAATTAGAATATCATCAAAAAGTTGATTTATTTCACTAATTCCATTCAAAAAGTCAAACTTGTATATTATATTCATTTATTACACACAGACTGATATATTTCAAATGTTTATTTCTTTTAATTTTGATGATTATAACTGACAACTAAGGAAAATCCCAAATTCAGTATCTCAGAAAATTAGAATATTGTTTAAGACCAATACAAAGAAAGGATTTTTAGAAATCTTGGCCAACTGAAAAGTATGAACATGAAAAGTATGAGCATGTACAGCACTCAATACTTAGTTGGGGCTCCTTTTGCCTGAATTACTGCAGCAATGCGGCGTGGCATGGAGTCGATCAGTCTGTGGCACTGCTCAGGTGTTATGAGAGCCCAGGTTGCTCTGATAGTGGCCTTCAGCTCTTCTGCATTGTTGGGTCTGGCATATCGCATCTTCCTCTTCACAATACCCCATAGATTTTCTATGGGGTTAAGGTCAGGCGAGTTTGCTGGCCAATTAAGAACAGGGATACCATGGTCCTTAAACCAGGTACTGGTAGCTTTGGCACTGTGTGCAGGTGCCAAGTCCTGTTGGAAAATGAAATCTGCATCTCCATAAAGTTGGTCCGCAGCAGGAAGCATGAAGTGCTCTAAAACTTCCTGGTATATGACAACTGAAACCCATGTCTTGCATACGTCTGACTGCAACTGCAGTCCACTCTTTGTGAATCTCCCCCACATTTTTGAATGGGTTTTGTTTCACAATCCTCTCCAGGATGCGGTTATCCCTATTGCTTGTACACTTTTTTCTACCACATCTTTTCCTTCCCTTCGCCTCTCTATTAATGTGCTTGGACACAGAGCTCTGTGAACAGCCAGCCTCTTTTGCAATGACCTTTTGTGTCTTGCCCTCCTTGTGCAAGGTGTCAATGGTCGTCTTTTGGACAACTGTCAAGTCAGCAGTCTTCCCCATGATTGTGTAGCCTACAGAACTAGACTGAGAGACCATTTAAAGGCCTTTGCAGGTGTTTTGAGTTAATTAGCTGATTAGAGTGTGGCACCAGGTGTCTTCAATATTGAACCTTTTCACAATATTCTAATTTTCTGAGATACTGAATTTGGGATTTTCCTTAGTTGTCAGTTATAATCATCAAAATTAAAAGAAATAAACATTTGAAATATATCAGTCTGTGTGTAATGAATGAATATAATATACAAGTTTCACTTTTTGAATGGAATTAGTGAAATAAATCAACTTTTTGATGATATTCTAATTATATGACCAGCACCTGTAATATCGATACTACGTTATTAGATTGTGGTATCGTACTGAAGCCAAAATTGTGGTATCGAGCCAACCCTACCCCTTTATCATGGAAACAGATACAGATAGCTATTATCTCATCAGTCATTGTGGACTGTAAGTGACTGTTTTATGGGTTAAATGTTGAACTCTGACCTTCCCCAAGGCAGTAGCGCAGTCGCAGGTCCCAGCTCTGCAGCGCCTCCCTGCTGTCAAAGCCAAGCATGGCAGTTTGACTGAGACACAGGATTGAGAGGATGAAGGGAACACCATCAGCACTGACACATGCCTCCAGACCGCAGATGTGCTCCAGCGTCACGCTGCTCCTGTCCTTCACACCCCGCTCCTTATGCACGTACAGCACCAAACAATCTGACACACAAACACACACAGTTTACACATTAGCTTTTATAAAGGACATATTTAAAGAGATTTATTAACCTTGACATACAGTCACGAAGGTCTGAAAGGTCCACTTGACCTTGATGACAATGACATGACTATGATTTAGCGGACAAGTCTTTCAAAAATAGTAATATTTTAACATAGCACTGCTTATTTTTTGTTTTTCCCCCAAGAAATAGTAAGAAAATACTAACCTTTTTTTTTTTTTTGTAAGAGTGTCATCACTTTTTTGTGTGTGTATGTTTAATGAAGACATTTGTCTTATTGGAGCTGTCAATAATTTACTTTATGCCCCTAAAAATGTAATGTGAATTTTAATTTAAAAATTAAAAACAACAGAATTGAAATGGTATGTTCAAGTCACTGTATGTATTAACAGATTTTAATGTATTTTTGAATAAATTAATAGATCCAGAGAAAAAAAAATTCCTGTCTTTGACCCGGCTACAGCATTTGAACTCATTCGGTTTTTGAACACGGCATTGATTTTTGTTGTTTTTAAAAGAAAGTAATACTTTTATTCAGCAAAGATGCATTACATTTATCAAAAGAAACAGTAAAGAGGTTTTTACAGTTTTTCTCAATTGATTTGACACATTTTTCCAAAGTAATGTAACTGCTCTCAAAACAGTTACAGTTTTTTTCAACTACTCACACACAAAATCCTTACTTGTCACATAATTTCTGAAACCTGACACTCAAACGACACACCAAATCTGCAAAACCATACACTAATTCTCGGCCTTCGACTCAATTCCATAAAACACTTTTTGCAAAACACAACACACACTTCTCTATGTAACACAAAAATCTAACAGGAAGTATCTTGATTTCCTTTTTCCAACACAACCATTGTTTCTGTCCAACTACACAAGGTTGATATATTTCTTTTCTTTTGTACTGTGTAATACTGTATTCACAACCACAGATGCTTACAGTAAAAAAAAAAAAGAAGTTTGGTTTCAATCTTGCTTTCGTGTTTACCAGGAATTTTTCAACATCTCTCTGCCAATTACTTTCAATCTCGTACAGAAATGTACAAAGGAGCTCATGAAAGAAGAGTTTTAGGTTTTGAATAACTGTGTGTATATATCCAAAAATAGAATATTATGGCAAAGGTGTTTGCAACGTAATACAAATGTTTGCTTTTGAGATGTGTTTGTGATATTTTGAATGCAGTGCTTCATTTTGCAAGAGATGTGAGGCATTTTTCATTTTGTCTGTGCAATTCCTGGATTTGTGTGTAAAGTTTTGAAAAAAAAGAGGCAAAGTTTTGAAAATGTGTGTATAGCAGTTGAAAAAAACTGTAACACAGTGATCTAAACACACTCTTATATTAGCCAAACAGTTCAACTTTGCTGTAAAGTAAAGCACTGCATTTTTTTCTAGTAATGCATTTATTAAAAGTAAATACTAACATCAAAACTACAGGCATATTGTCTATTGATTTTAAAACATTTTCAGCTGCAAATGTACAAATACACTAATTAAAATACATATAAAGCTAATAAAAACAAATAAAGCTTCAAAAAAAACTGATGCAAATTTAATGCATTTGAAATGCATATGTTTAAAAAGGTTTTAGTGGTTACATAACATTTCAAAGTGTTTAAATTAAATTTTTTGACTTTCTTTTGTCAGGTGATACAACCAAATATTTGCCCTGCTCTTTCCACTACACCTATGCTCTCCACCAATCTCTTCTCCTTTTTTACATCCTCTCTCTTCATTTGATCTCCCTCTATCTGCTCCACTCTTCCTTTCTTTCTCATTACACACCTTCTGCTATATCCACACCACCACCTTTTACACTTACACCTCTTTATTTTCCCTTTCTCTTTCATATTCTTATTCTTTTCTTGCTCTATGTATACTTTCCCTTTCATACTTTCCCTGTTACATTATGCAGTTGTGATAAATGTGTAAACAGATAGGAAAACTGAATTTCCTGTGTTATGTGTATTATTAACCAAACAGTTATCATTTTGGGGCCAAATGAAAACATATCATGTGCATTTGATAATATGACAAATTCCAGAGTTTTGTTTCTTGTGTTTGGACAAACGGTACATAAATGTTTTGTGATTTGTGTAAAGCCAATAAAAAAGCGGTGATCGTTTTTTCCTGATTTATTAAAGTTTTGGATGGATATATTAATTATTATCATTTGAGTACTTTGTACATAGTGTTTTGAGAAAATTATTCACATGATTTACAATTGTGTGAAATAAATGAAAACGCACAATCTGTTAAGGACAATTACAAAGTGTTCAGATAACTGTGTTAACTGTTTTGAGAACAGTGATCCGAGTTTGGAGAAATGTGTCAAATCGATTAACCCATTTGTGCCCAAATTTTTCTGAATGATTTCATGCATATAGTCCTATTAATAGTGTCATATGTGAACATGTTCTGCATTTGTTTTCCCCAGGTTAGTTGTATGCACCCCTCAATGTAAAATTTGAATGGGAGGATAACATTTATGCATCTAACTCAAAATAACTGCTTTCAACAGATCAACAGATCAATCAAAGTCGAAGAACATTCTATGTGAACCCAAAAAAGCTGCATTTAGCTTATAATCTCTTGAATATGAAAACACATTAAACAACAAATCCGTTTGTTTTAAAGTGGCTGAAAATTGTGCAGAACAAAGTGCACCCATTAAGTTGCTCCAACAGAGCATTGTGAATCAAAAAAGTTAAATTACATTGTTCATTAGAAAAAAATACTCCTATATGTGACCCTGGACCACAAACCCAGTCATAAGTCGCACGGGTATATTTGTAGCAATAGCCAATGAATACATTGTATGAGTCAAAATTACAGATTGCTTTTCTTTTATGGCAAAAACCATTAGGATATTAAGTAAAGATCATGTTCCATGAAGATATTTTGTAAATTTTCTACCGTAAATGTATAAAAAATTATTTTTGTGAGTGGATATACATTGTTAAGGACTTCATTTGGACAACTTTAAAGGCAATTTTCTCAATATTTGGATTTTTTTCACATTAAGATTCCAAATTTTCAAATAGTTGTATCTCGGCCAAATGTCCTATCCTAACAAACCATACATCAATGGAGAGCTTATATATATTCAGCTTTCAGATGATGTATAAATCACAATTTCAAAAAATTGACCCTTATGACTGGTTTTGTAGTCCAGGGTCACATATAACAAACAAACAAAAAATAAATACATTAAAAATAAATAAATAAATAACAATATATATCAATATAAAATATTATGAAAGCAAAAGGCACTAAACAAGACCAATAACCTTGATTTATTAACCCATTAAACACAGTATACCCCATTTCCCCTTTATATATGTACTTACAAGTCAAGAAAAACTGTAATGTTACGAAATATTTCTATTTCAAATAAATGCTATTCTTTTAAACTTTCTATTCATCAAAGATTACTGAAAAGAAAAATGTTTCGACAAAAATATGAATGAGCACAACTGTTTTCAACATTGATAATAATCAGAAATGTTTCTTGAGCAGCAAATCAGCATATTAGAATTATTACTGAAGGACCATGTGGCACTGAATACTGGAGTAATGATGCTGAAAATCCAGCTTTGATCACAGGAATTATATTATTATTATTCAGCTATTTTAAGAGATTTTCTTTCAAAAATATTTTTAAAAACTTACCAACCCCAAACTTTTGAATGGTAGTGTAGTGTTTCATGTGCCATTGTACCATTTATAGGTCTACTATGAACTACTGTAACCTTAACCATATTTAAATGTAAATAAAGAGGTACATGTAGAAGTGCATGTCCAAAAAACAATTTTTACATCCCCTCAAAGATGTAGATAGGTCAAACATGTGATGCCTGCTACTACAAAAGCAAACAAACAAACAAACAAAACCACCTTTGACATATCACACACATACACACACACAAGTGTGAACAGCTGTACAAACGTCGTTCTTCACACATTTCTGCTCTCACAGCTGATCTACCGCAATAGAAAACTTCACTGTGCCACTAAAACACTGCAGCGACGGCAAGACATTTCACTGAAGCAAGAGTGCTGTACTGAATAGTGAAACATTCCAGTGCGGTTACATGAAACTCCTGGAACATAAATTTGTGGACCTGAATTAACATTCTCAAACGTAACATTAACGTAACTCAAACAAACCTTTCAGCTGTGCTGCCATTCTGGATTAAAGAAGAATAGGATACAGGAGAAGGAAGTTCAAAACTCTTATTTCTAAATCTAATCTAAAGTAATTTTTGCTTATTAGTATATAATTGAAGGTAAGCAGCAAAGACATTGGTTAATAAAGTTAAATTAAATACATAAAATATATTTGTGTAATTTAATATGGTTAATTATTACAGGTTTGCGTAAAAGTTTGCAAGACTTTAGAAGCCTCAAGTGCCATCTGAATTTTTTTTTCTAAAATTAGCATTTTTATCAAGCTTGTATGCTTAAGTTTAGTTATTTCATTCTAATGACAATAAAAAAGGACCTAACTGACCCAACATATATATATATATACACTTAGATTTGTACACATATTGTTTATTTTGGTTCATTTATTCACATTGGTTTATTTTGCTATATTGTCGTTGTCAATTTTACTTGTAATAATGTTCCGTTTATTTATATGTATTAATGTACATGTTACTTTTACGTAAAATCAAAATGTGTTGACTGTCACCATTGTTGAGTTTGTGTTGCTGTGAAGTGTATGATCATGATGAACTGACCTGCGACCGGTGAGGGTTTGCGCAGAACCAGCCAGCGACTCCTCCACTGCGAGAGAAAATTCAAAGCAAACCTTTACACACAGTCACTCATGAACACATTATACACACATTCAGCTCACGCGTGCGATTTCCGTACTTTTTTGCCGTCTCTGATTTTTGCTGCTCCCTCCGCGATCACGGTATCGCTCATCTTCCCCTCATGACAGCTGCGCGTGCGTCACTTTCAAAATAACTCCGGAGCGCTCGACCCCGCTACCTCAAGCACGCGCCCCAATAGACCACATATGTCAGGGGTCAGTCAAAGGTTACTGTGTCGGTGCAGAACAATTATTTTAGGTCACACATAATTAACCCTTACATGCATCTGTCATGTAACACTTACAAAATTTGTCATGTAACAAATGTGATCATGTGGCATCTAAAGTAACATTAATGAAAGCACCACAACAAGGTCTTTTATAATGGTCAGATCAGGTAGAAAAAGTGCAGTGTCACATTTATAATTTGCAAACATTATCTCTCTCACACACACACAAACACACGCGTTTGTTTTTGTGAATTGTGGTGACATTCCATAGGCGTAATGGTTTTTATACTGTACAAACTGTATTTTCTATCCCCCTACACTACCCCTACCCCTAAACCCAACCATCACAGGAAACTGTGCACACTTTTACTTTCTCACAAAAACTCATTCTGTATGATTTATAAGCCTTTTGAAAAGTGGGGACATGGGTAATGTCCTCATAAATCACCTCTTTTTGTAATACTTATGTCATACCCATGTCATTATACACATTTGTGTCCTGATATTTCACAAAAACATGCACACACACACGTTTTGTTGAAATTCTCATTATTATACTAAAGTAATGAGAATATGATAGAAATAATCCTTAATAATAATTAAAATACTGAATTACAAACAAAATCAAAAGTAACCAATTTAAGTAAAGAAAACTGTGAGGAAATGTTCTTGATGATTCCGTGAGATTCCCCCAAACACTGTCTAATAACATTTTTTAATACTTCATGCAGTTTAAAAGACACATTTACTTCACCACAATCAACTAAAAAATTTATTGATATGCAAAAATATATATAAAATAATATAATACATAAACTTAACATTACAGAGTGTACATGTCACAACATTGCTTGTTAATATAAATACAATAGCATTAATAACACATTAAGTTCATTAGTATTACTCGTTAACATGAACACTGTAATGGAAAGTGTCAACTAATACATTAATAATAAAGTCACAGTTGATTTATGGGTTATCTTTGGCACTGATTCCCGATGCAGATGTTTATCTTTGTTCTATTAGCTGATGTTTGTTTGGATCTTTTGATGACGCTGTTTATCCAGTCAGCATATTTGGGCACGAGGGTGTAAACGCCTGGTTTTCCTGACCGTCCACATCCGTCCCCCCAACTGATGATGCCATAAAGGAAACTCACACCGTTACACTCACACGCTAAAGGACC
The DNA here is from genome assembly GCA_003731715.1 of Anabarilius grahami. Classification (NCBI taxonomy): domain Eukaryota; kingdom Metazoa; phylum Chordata; class Actinopteri; order Cypriniformes; family Xenocyprididae; genus Anabarilius; species Anabarilius grahami. Next base: position 1,217,445 of record RJVU01049603.1, read on the forward strand.
GCCGGAGTCTCCCTAAACAAATCATATCACACATTAAAAAAGATACATGTGTGGCTCATATTCCAATGCTTTTTAATTTTGATGCAAAATGGTTTGTCACCCTAGTCAGCAAAAATCATAAAATATTTTTTTTATTCAGTGTAAACCATTAGCAAAAACTGTGACACAATAAGGTCACATTAGATAATGCATTATCTAACATTAAAGGGTTAGTTCACCCAAAAATGAAAATAATGTCATTTATTACTCACCCTCATGCCGTTCCACATCCGTAAGACCTTCGTTGATCTTCGGAACACAATTTAAGATATTTTTGTTGAAATCCGATGGCTCAGTGAGACCTCCATGGCCAGCAACGACATTTCCTCTCTCAAGATCCATTAATGTACTTAAAACATATTTAAATCAGTTCATGTGAGTACAGTGGTTCAATATTAATATTATAAAGCGACGAGAATATTTTTGGTGCGGCAAAAAAAAAAAAAAAAAACGTATATAGTGATGGCCGATTTCAAAACACTGCTTGAGGAAGCTTCGGAGTGTTATGATTCTTCTGTGTCGAATCATGATTTGGATCGCGTGTCAAATTGTCAAACTGCTGAAATCACGTGACTTTGGCGCTCCAAACCGCTGATTCATAACGCTGATTCATAACGCTCCGAAGCTTCCTGAAGCAGTGTTTTGAAATCGGCCATCACTATATAAGTCATTATTTTGTTTTTTTTGGCGCACCAAAAATATTCTCGTCGCTTTATAATATTAATATTGAACCACTGTACTCATATGAACTGATTTAAATATGTTTTTAGTACCTTTATGGATCTTGAGAGAGGAAATGTCATTGCTCCCTATGCAGGCCTCATGGAGCCATCGGATTTCAACAAAAATATCTTAATTTGCGTTCCAAAGATTAAAGAGAACTTACGGGTGTGGAACGGCATGAGGGTGAGTAATAAATGACAGAATTTTCATTTTTGGGTGAACTAACCCTTTAACTAACAATGAGCTATGCATTTGTTGATACTTAGAGGAAGATACATCATACGTTACAAGTGTTTAGTGTTTTGACATCTCACCTGGCAGGCATCCACACAGGAGTCACTCCCGGCACACAGCATCCCAGACCGGACCTCTGATCCATACACTTCTGGACTCGAACAATGGCCAAAAGGAATAATCTTCACCACTCCCTCGATCAGCTGAGAATACGAGTTTGCCTCTAAACAAACACACACACACACAAGTTACTTTCACAAATTTTATGCAGATTCATGTTTATAAACTGAATTCAAAGGGAAAACAAGTTTATTTTTCGGACCCCATTGGCAGATATTTTTTCTTGATTTAAAGTTGCAGTACGCATTTCCTGAAAAACGCTGTTGAAAGTGGATCGGTCCGAGCACCAGAACAAACTTGCAAACTGCCAATCAGCAGTAGGGGGCGTATGCACTCATGGTGGGGGAGGAGAGAGAGAGTGAGTAAGAGGGAGATTCGTAGAATGACTGTAGAAAAAGAGATGGCTGAGAGACGTAGAAAAGAGAAAAGATCAGAGTAATATCATTGGAAAGTGTCACGGCCAGCTCGTTCTTGACCGTAACATAAAGAGGATCACACAAACAAATGAGTTCTTTGAATTGCCATGTTGTTTATTATAAAATTATCTGTTCCAAACAAAATAGCACAATGTCTAGGGGATTAAATAAACCAAAATAAAATAAGAATCCAGTGGGTAAGAAAGGTTGGGAAGAACAAAAAATGAAAGCAGGTTGGAGCAAATGACTTCTCTGGAGAAACACGTTCTACCAGAGGAAGTACTGTTGAGTAGATCAGACAGATATTTATACTCTCCACCTATAAAGTTATCCAATTGGACATTTACGTCACATCCAGACGCCACACTGCCACCACCAGGTGACGAATCTTTTTGAGGAGGGAGGTGTTACGACCCTGTCTTTTCCTTCATCACCTGGTGGTGGCAGTGTGGTGTCTGGATGTGACGTAAATGTCCAATTGGATAACTTTATAGGTTGGATGTGACGTAAATGTGTTCTGGCCCAGAGGTGCTAGAAGATGAGGTGGAGTGAGAGGTGCTACATTAATCGATGGACTATATTTTAGATTTTTGTATTTTTTCATATTTGGCTTTATGTAGCACCTCTCACTCCACCTCATCTTCTAGCACCTCTGGGCCCTAGAGATGCAAAAAGAAGAAAGAAGAGAAAAACATGCAGAGACATCATGGAATTACGTTCTAGAAAGAGCGTCGGCGATTACGTTATCCTTCCCTCGCACGTGCTGAATTTCCAGGTGCAAAGGCTGTAAAATTAGACTCCACCGCATAAGTCATTGGTTTCGATTCCTCATGCGATTTAAAAAAACCAGAGGGTTATGATCTGTATATATAATAATTGGGGCAGCAATTGAACCCAAATATATTTCGAAATGTTGTATAGCCAACACAAGAGCAAGGGCTTCCTTTTCAATAGTTGAGTAGACCTGTTGATGACGGTTGAATTTCTTAGAAAAATTAACAGGATGTTCAACTCCGTTTAAATCCTCTTGCAAGAGAACAGCGCCTGCACCGCAAGCGCTAGCATCAATTGCAAGCCGGAAAGACTTCTCGAAGTTTGGAGCTTTTTTTAAATGGGGGCATTTGCCAATAAAGCCTTACAATTTTCAAAAGCTTGTTGGCATGTCTCAGACCACTGAAAGACAACTTTCGGACTCAATAAATCAGTCAAAGGTAAAACCACGCTGGCAAAGTTCTGGCAGAAACTCCGATAGTAACCTATCATTCCGAGAAATCTTCGCAACTCACGACGATTGGTAGGGATAGGAAAACTACATATGGCTTCAACTTTAGCACCAATTGGAGATACACAACCATTTCCAACTATTTTACCAAAATAAGTAACAGTCGCTTTTCCAAACTCAGACTTAGCTAGATTGATTGTCAAATTAGCCTCAGTTAGACGTAAAAATAAGTCTTTTATTTGGTTAAGATGTTCAGACCAGGAGGAACTATACAAGATGACATCGCCAAATGTTGGAAAGTGGCAGGGGCATTGCGGACCCCAAATGGCATAACCGTATACTGTAGGAAAGCATCAGGGGTAACAAATGCAGATAACTCCTTTGCGCGGGCAGTTAAAGGCACTTGCCAATACCCCTTCAGAAGATCGAACTTACTTTCGTATTGGGCAGAGCCAACATGATCGATGCAATCGTCAACACGAGGTAATGGAAAACAGACAGGTTTGGTTAGGGAATTAAGTTTCCGATAATCGGTGCAAAACCGATATGAGCCATCTGGTTTGTTCACTAGCACGCAAGGAGAGCTCCACGAACTAAAACTAGGTTCGGCCAATTTGTGAGTAAGTAAATAGTTCACTTCTTGTTGTAACAATTCTCGTTTTACTGGATTAACCCTATAAGCATTTTGCTTAACAGGAGAAGAAGTTCCTACATCAATGTCATGTTCAATGACAGAAGTACAAACAGGAACATCATAGAAGAGTGAAGGAAAGGACATTACCAATGCAATGATGTCATCTCTCTCTTTCTCAGCCAAATAAGACAGAAGACAGGGCAAATTAACAAGAATTTGAGAGTTGTTAAGTCGTCCGTCTACTTTTTCTTGAGAAAGAAGATTCCCGTCCTCGTCAATATCCTTGGAAGACTCACTACTCCTACTACAAGAGAGAGAAGGAACCACAGACTGTCCTAGATTAGATGGATCACATGATGTCACAATGCCAACAGAAGCAGAACTTACCGGAGCAACGTAGGACTTTAACAAATTAATGTGACATACCTGCACTTTTCTCCTACGATCGGGAGTATTCAACAGAGAGTTATTATCCGAAAGACGCTTAGCCACACTGTAAGGTCCAGTAAACTTGGCTTGAAATGGATTAGTAGGAAGAGATAATAAAGCCAATACCTGGTCACCTACCTGAAAACTCCTAAACTTAGCCTTCCTATCAAAAAGTCATTGCATTTTTGTTTGAGACTTACCCAATTTCTTTTGAGCTATCGCCCGTGCCTCATAAAGTCTACAACGAAATCCACCAACATAGTCTGCAATACTTTCAGGGGGCTTAGTAGTACGCCATTCATCAGCTAAGACTGCAGTTGGTCCTCGTACTGGATGACCAAACACCAATTCATTTGGACTAACACCCAAACTTTCTTGAATTACTTCACGTATAGCCAATAACATCCACGGCAGACCCTTTTCCCAGTCTGCATCGAATTCCACACAATATGATCTTAAGAGAGACTTTAAGGTTTGATGAAACCTTTCAAGAATCCCCTGACTTTGTGGATGGTAGGCACTGGAAACATTGTGTGTAACTCGAAATTGACGCAAGGCTTTTGAGAACTGCTTCAACATGAAATTTGAACCCTGATCTGATTGGACAATCTTGGGAATACCAAAGATAGACATGAAATTAGTGAGAGCTTTCAAAATAGATTTAGTGGTGATAGATCTCAATGGGTAAGCTGCAGGATAACGGGTAGTCTGGAACATGATGGTGAAAAGATAATGGTGACCAGCCCTAGACCGTGGCAGAGGACCGACACAGTCAATAACTAGATGTTCGAAAGGGTTGGAAACCACAGGAATAGGCTGTAGCGGAGCAACTGGCACTTTCTGATTGGGTTTACCGGTAATTTGACACATGTGACAAGATCGTATATATTTGGCCACATCTCGTTTTACTTTAGGCCAATAAAACTGTTGCATGATACGACTATAAGTTTTCCGGACTCCAGTATGGCCAGCGAGTCCTTCATGAGCCAATTTCAATACAGGTTCTCTAAATGGCAGAGGAACTACAATCTGAATTTTTGGTTCCACCATATCCTTGTGCATGATCCCCTTCCTACAAAGAAGGCCATCTTCAAAGAAATACAATGAAGGAAGATCATCAGACCCCTATTGGACCTTGCTGCAAAGAATAAAAACTTAAGCGTATCATCAATCTGTTGTGCTCTAATTAGCTCCTCTCGAGAGATCTGTAAGAGAGAAGTCAAAGAACAATCATCAACATGGGAAAGATCAGTACTGATGTTTTCAGAAGTGAATACAACCTCAGATGTATCAGATTCGCTTTGCAGTTCTATAGACTCTTCTATAGACTCTTCCTGATCAGAAGATGGCAAAGAGCTGACCTTCAAGTCTTTCTGTTCAGAACATTTAGATACATCAAATTCAGATTCACCTGCATTAACGGTAGAAAAGAAGGTGTCATTGAGTAGAACCTCGTCATCCTGGTTTTCAGATGGACAGTTAGCCATCGATCGAGTGACTGCACAAGCTGGGAACAAATCAGAAAATTCTTTATAGATTTCAACATCAATTTTTCTGGGTACAGATACTACTATGGGCGGAGCTGGCACACTACTCTCACCCCAAACATTCCCCCCAGCTAGATCATTTCCCAGAATAAATGTTATCCCAGGAACTGGAAGTGCAGCACGGACACCAACTACAACATCACCAGATACTATGGCAGAGGAAAGATGGATTCGATGCAAAGGCACTTCAACAAACCCCATCTCAAAACCCCGTACCAATACATGAGTTCCAGTAGATGTTTCAGAAGTCAAAGGCAAAATTCCTTCCAGAAGAAACGACGGCGCAGCTCCCGTATCTCTGAGAATGCGCACTGACACAGCTTCCTTTGAACCAGATAAAGAAACAGTTCCTTCAGTGATGAAAGGTGTATAATCAACAGAATCAGTAAAACTCTGCTCGGCAGGTTTACCACAATAATGAGACAAAGGGCTCTCTCTTTCCTCAAAAGTATCATTTATGAATGGTGATGTAGCAACTAAAGCAACAGGTTTTGAGAGTCTTTCTTTCTTCTTAAGAACAAGACAATCAGAGATCTTATGGCCAGATTTTTTACAATAAAAGCAAATCATGTCTTTTGAAAATGCAGGCTTTGACTTCTCAACTACTGTCGCTTTAATATTTGGCCCCATCACAACAGACTTGGTCTTAGCTTGAGAGCAAAACTTAGACTTACTCATGTCATTCTTAAGACTGACTGAACTGAACGACCCACGATGGGTTAACAGAAACTCATCAGCCATGATAGCAGCTTCTGAAAGTTTACTCACCTTATGCTTGGTAAGATATGTAGCTACAGCATGAGGAACACAATGCTTAAACTCCTCCAAGAGCACTAATTCTCTTAACTGCTCTTTAGTTGTGATTTTCACTGAAGTACACCATCGGTCAAATAAACTCTCTTTTTCCCTTGCAAATTCAACAAAAGTGCATTCATCATTTTTGTTAAAATTCCTAAATTTTTGGCGATATGCCTCAGGCACGAGTTCATATGCATGTAACACAGCAGATCTCACTATATCATACTCACCACTATGTTCCAGACTGAGAGCTGAATAAACTTCCCGAGCTTTACCTGTGAAAACACACTGTAACATTAAAGTCCAAAACTTCCTTGGCCATTTCAAAGACAAAGCAACCCGTTCAAAGTGATAGAAATATTTCTCTATTTCCTTTTCAGAAAATGGAGGAACTAATCTCACATTCTTGTGAACGTCAAACACAGGTTCATAATCAGCCGACAGATGCGATTCAACAAAAGGCATATCAATTTGCGGGGCTTCCGCTTTTTTTGCTGCCAACTCTAACTCCAACTTCTTTATCTGAAATGCTCTATTTTCCCGTTCTCTCTCCAACTCAAGTTCGAGTTTACGGATAACTGTTGCTCTAATTTCCTTGCTGCAAATTCTCTTTCTACCTCCCTCTCTCTCATAGCACGATCCTCACGCTCAGCACGGATTTTCGCCGCATCTAAATACAGCTGTTTCTCTTGCAGTGACATATTTCGAAATTTCAATTCACTTTCAACCTCAACATCAACATCACAAGGAGAAAACACAGAAGAATCACTGGGAGCAATAGACTCGATTCTTACCTCTAAAACTCGAGTGATCGTTTCAAAGTCGTCACAAGCGTTTCCTTCAGTTTCTTATCTTGAGTAGTAAGATCGATACTAAAGCGTTCGGCAATTTGTAATAATTGCTCCTTTGTACACCTCTCAAGTAAAGATTCTGAGGGACACGCAAAGAAGTCTTCGAGCACCGAAGACATCTTCGTTCTCACACACACACCTATGCGACAACACAAACAAACAGTTCACGCACGTGAGACACTCGTGATTACTAGAACTAAACCTCCCATAAGCCACTGCTTCATTTACGTCAATCCGTTACGTTACGTACTCATTCACAAAAAACTTCAAAGACTTACCACAAGTCGAAAACACGTTGCAGGTTCGCGGGAAAGAAAAGAGCGCACTAAAAAACTAATTATAATTCACAAATTTTGCTGAATAGGTTCACCTCCATGAACTGAGACACTCCAGCTCCTACCTGAAAGAAGTCACTAACTAATCACTATCTAGTCTTCGAGGATGTACCGGGCTCGGGGCGGCATTAAACGCTAAACTCAGTGACGATCAGTCAAACTGAAAGTCCGAAAGCGTACCCCCGACAGAGATTTACATCTCCACCCAGAATAACCCTCCAAAAATAAAAAAAGCAAAATAATAAACAAAACAACAACCAGTGTTCCGTCGGAAGGATTGTATACACAACCCAGCTGGATACACTCTTCCTAACCAGAGTTCTCATTCAAAAAGGTGACCATTCACAAAAATAGTTAAATACTCACCAACATTTCCCACTCCAAAGGATCACGGACGAGCCACCCAATTTATGTCACGGCCAGCTCGTTCTTGACCAACATAAAGAGGATCACACAAACAAATTAGTTCTTTGAATTGCCATGTTGTTTATTACAAAATGATCTGTTCCAAACAGAATAGCACAATGTCTAGGGGATTAAATAAACCAAAAGAAAAGAAGAATCCAGTGGGTAAGAAAGGTTGGGAAGAACAAAAAATGAAAGCAGGTTGGAGCAAATGACTTCTCTGGAGAAACACGTTCTACCAGAGGAAGTACTGTTGAGTAGATCAGCCAGATATTTATACTCTCCACCCATAAAGTTATCCAATTGGACATTTACGTCACATCCAGACGCCACACTGCCACCACCAGGTGACGAAGGAAAAGACAGGGTCGTAACAAAAGAAGAAGGGTTATGATCAGGCAAGAACTTTAAAATCTGCGTTAATATCTGAAAAGCTTTCCAGCACTGGAGAGACCTGAGCAGGAAGGCCTAAAAATGGATGCCAATGTTTCTGCTCCACACGTGAGTAACATGGTTTTGAGTGTCATATCTGGAGCTGGTGTGCTGCTGGCAAATAACAATGAACTCTTAATTGTATTCTCATGTACTGTATGTTAATTTTTTGTTCTTCCTCATCATTATTTTTTGTGAAGCTTTATTTTGCTTCGCTTCTGTTATGACCAAAGTCATCTACTCTTGCATTGCGTGTTTGTGCATTTTGGGGGCAGAGCGATGTGTTTGTTTGGGTTAATTTCAAATATCTGTGTTCAACAATGATTCTCAGAAATCAGTTACTGCACATTTAAGCATAAACTTGCTTCATTTTGATATATTTGTTTCAGAAAACAAGACTTAATATCTTAAGTCATTTTGCTTCTCAAGATAAAAATACTGAATAAGAACATCTTTTTTTAGCAGCGTAATCAAAATAATGGTGACCTCAAACAATCACAATACACTACCATTTTTATACTACCATTTTTTACACTACCATCCCACAGTGCAGTGTGATNTAACTGTCCATAATTTATTTATTTGCCAAACAATGGTAATTTTCTTTAAATCTGCCAGTTATGGAGACTTCCGGGTAAGCTGATCTACAGCAGCTTTTGCGCCTTCACTCTTTTGTTATGGATCGTCATCATTGTCCCGCGTTCTCATTGGTTTGCTTGCATATGGGGGATTTCATGGGCAGGATAAGCTGCCTGCTTCTCCGTGAATCGCTCGCCCAAGAGGAAAAATGAGCTGCTGCTACCAGATCTCGATCACCGAAATTGCCCAAATCACATTGTATTTGATACAAAACTAACTAGACTAAATCAAATTAAATTTTCTCCATAGGGAAAATAATTTTTTACAAAAACTTCTAAATTGTTTAAGACAGTCCTACTGTAACTATCAGAGGATGTTAATCGATAGTCTGTGCATTTGTTAAAATCATCAGTTTTTTGTTAAATGCATAATTTCAACTTATTTTTTTAAATAACAGGCTATTGATATTTTTTATTTATTATAGCCTACATATATTTATTATAATTACATTTTACTTTTTATTTATAATAGGCTACCAATACTAATTAAATGATAGTGCTTATTTTTAATTATTAATTTAAAAACTACTTCTGGCATACATTTAAATTGACGCCATAGTGTTTCTTATTTATCCTCTCTTTAGATCTGTGTCCTAAACTGATTCGTTTAAAGGTGAAGTATGTCGATAGTAGACGAGGGTCATCTAGGCACTCTGATTGGTCTGTGGCTACGCAGCCCCATATGCAGCAGAGTGCGATGCACTGTGTTGTGACACATTCCTCTCATTACCATCATTAAACTGTTGTGTGACTTGCGGCACAGTAGACCTTATGTTGGCTCGGACAAGACGGGATAGCCTTCATTGTCCTCATGCATCGATGAGCCTTGGGCACCCAACACCCTGTTTCCTGTTTGTGGTTTGTCCCTCCTCAGACCACTAAATTCTCACCACTGCTGACCGGGAGCAACCCACAAGAATTGCCGTTTTAGAGATACTCTGATCCACTCGCCTTGCCATAACAATTTGGCCCTTGTTAAAGTCACTCAGAACTATACTCCTGCCCATTTCACCTGCATCCAACATGTTGACTAGGAGAACTTATTGTTTGCTTACCATCTAATCTACCCAGACTATAATATGTGGCCTTATTAGAAGAAGATCAACGATATTCGCTTGTTCGCTGTTCATAATGTTTTGACTCATCAGTACATTATATGCGTGTGATCCAAAACACAGTGAGCTGCCTTGCTGTTTTTTTGTTTGTTTGTTTGTTTGTTTTTCATATAATCAGCATCTTCACCATCATAGAATATCATACAGTAATCTTAAAAAAAAAAAAAAAGATTCACATCTACAAAATAAATGCTAAAAATATATAAATACTATAAATCTCTGAGAGATTGTTAGTCACTCACTCTCGCTCATGTGACCCCAGCCTGAGATCCTACAGCAGTAGTGATCCGGGAACGTTGTGTCTTTCCCTGGCAGACAGATTGGCCTGATGAATTGTGTTTTCTGAGCACAGCGTCCGTTGACCTTCTTCAGCTTCACTAAGGCTATGAAAACAGCTTTTATTACAAACAAAACACATACACAACACAACACGACACACAAATGCTTGCACTCTAAATTGCAATGCCTTGACAAGTTTTGCATAAACAAAGGGTGCTCTTTTTTTATTTTGGAAAATACAAAAGATGAGTTATATTTATAAGGCTTTTGGAGATAGGAATACTATTAAGAGAATGGGAAATGGCGAGACTGGGAAAACAAAACATTTCAAACAACACAAGTGCTGGTGAACAGCGTGTTGGAGCGTGTCTGCGTCACACCAGCCCACGTCTGCATCTGTATATGTTTTTCACGCATTTCCTGGGAAACTTTAAAAAGCACAATTAGAATTTCCTATGAAATGTCATACAATGCAAAAAATCTCAACTCATATTTGATTTCTTTTTTTTTTGCATGGGCATTTTGACTTGAGTAAATTAAGTTTAGTTTACTAAAAGCAAAAAAGTTTTCTTATTTTTTTACAGGGTACATATGAGCATTAATGAGAGCAAAGGAATAAAGTGTAAATGTAAGACAAACTAAAGAGTAAGAAACTACAAAGTCTGTGTGTGGGGGTGGGTGGGGTCAGGAATTCCCAACTTTGTGGAAAAAATGTCCCCACAAGGATAGTAATACCAGATTTTTTGGTCCCCATGAGGAAACCAGCTTATAAATCATACTGGTGTTTTTTGAAAATGTAAAAATGCAGAAAGTTTTCTGTGATGGTATGTTTAGAGGTTGGGGTAGGAGATAGAATATATAGTTTGTACAGTATAAAAATCATTGTCTATGGAATGTCCCAATAAATCATGGAAACCCAACACTCTGATTAGTGTGTATTTTGCAATACAAATTAAATAAACATTAAAATAAAACTAGTTATTTTTCTGTTTTTATATAATGCTATATATATATATATATATATATATATATAGCATTATATAAAAACAGAAAAATAACTAGTTTTATTNAGAGTCCTAATTTTTTTTAAAGCACTAGTTGTAAACACACACACACACACTCAGGACATTGCTTGTAAATTTGTAATGATGTTAAAGTTTCTGTAATTGGAGTCCAAACTCACCAATATCATTTAAGGTCGGCTGGAACTGAGTATAAAGGGGGTACAAAATATATTTCTCAACACCAAATGTCCTGGTGTTCGGGCCGGTGTCATTAAAGCCATGCTGGCCAAGAACAACCCGAATCTGTGACTGCAATGGACTGAGAAAGAGAGTTAGAATGAAGTTATAACTTCATAAAAATGCAAATGTATGTAAACACACAGACACACACATACTTGCGCAGGAAGCAGTGAGCTGCGGATACAATCCAGCAGGAAGAAACCAGAGTTCCCGCACAGAACTCATCTCTGATGTACAACGCTGCCATCCAGGGGTGAGAGCCAGCCAATGCGGATGTCCCACCCATGATACGAGCCCTACTGATCCGTTTCTTGTGCCTCTTCCCACACACCAGTGTCTTGGCAGGGGTGCGGGATGGCCGCGGTGCAGCGGCTATGACAGGACCTCTGCGGGAGGCTGAGAGAATAGAGAGAATATTCAACTAAAATAATTCAAACACACCTGATTAAAGTATATTGAAGATTCAAGAAATCAAAATTGACAATTCTTGTATTTTTATGGAATATTGCAGTATTTATTATAAATATTTTATTGGTGCACATCATTATATTTATTTATTTTTGATTTATGAGCCCTCGTAATCTTTAATCAAAATAACTTCCCCTCCCTCCTGCAGCACCATCTCTTCTCTAATGACGTGTTTAATGGTGTGGGGGCGGGACATCCTGTCACTCACATTAGATCAACCAATAGCAAACCATCCAATCAATTCCCCATGGACAAAATCAAGTTCCGCCCTACATTTTTTTTTCTCATTCCAGAAGCCATTTTACTCAGATATATGTCACAATAGGAATGAAAAGACTATCGCAACTTCTATTTTATACCGAATTTAAAAGAAACTGCGACAAAAAGTATAGTGTTTGAGCTTTTGTCACCAGTTTTACTATCAACTGGTGAATGAAACTATATATAAATGAGTCACTGCAAAAAAAATAAAAAATAAAATTGCAAACACTTAGGATTAAGTGACTAGATTTAGATGATCTGTTTGTGCTAACTACTGTTTTTTAACTAATGTTTTTGAATGAAGGCTGCATTTATTTAATCAAAACAGTGAAATATTATTATGAATTAAACAAACTGTTTTATATTGTAATATACTGTAAAATGTCATTTATTCTTGTGATGCAAAGCTGAATTTTCAGTATCATTACTCCACATGATTCTTCAGAAATCATTCTAATATGCTGATTTGCTGCTCAAGAATAATTTCTTATTACTATCAATGTTGAAAACAGTTGTGCGGCCGTGTCACTACTTTGTTGTATATTAGTTCCCTTTCATGGGAACTTCGAGCTGCGTCGAGACGCAAGGCGACGCAGCATCTCGTTCCCAATTCAGGGAACCAGGGTTACACCAGTAACCTGAGACGTTTTTGAGGGCCCTTTTGATGAGTAAAAAGAACAGCATTTATCTGAAATCTAAATCTATTGTAACATGATTACAAATGTATTTATGGTCACTTTTGATCAATTTAATGTGTCCTTGTGCATTGTGCAAAAAGAACAAAAATCTTACTGACCCCAAACTTTTGATCAGTAGTGTACACCAGATAAATAAATTGTAAGAATGAATAAGTCACAGTAGAGCAGCTTGCTTTAACATGTTTATCGCCGATCACTCTTGTCGCTCATGTCTGTGCTAGAATCAGTGTTAATAAAATCCATAACATGTTCAGGGCGTTCCATGTACATGATGTCAAGTGCTCATGACCAATAAATCTATTGCTTCAGGCAACACTGCTAGATTTCCTCTTCCCACGCCTAGAAGAAGTCAATGAGAATTCTACAGAATTTTTAGAAAGCTTTATCTTTCTTTTACTTCTCATGTACAATTATTTGTGAGTTATCAGGAATATTCTGGAGAAGCTGAAGGATCTGTTGCTCTTGTGTGTGCATGTGCAGTTGTACTAACATGGCTGTTTGGAGCAGGGCTGGATGTTGCAGTACTCCCAGGAAATGGCTCTGTCTGTCGTTGTGTAACACCACGGCAGCTTATCTTGATCAGGGTTCCTGCCAAATGAAGTCATATGGAAACATTTCAGACACCATAACATCAATGCTTTCTGCAAAATCAAATCAAATAATATCTATATGCTGTGATAATGACACTGTTGTGGCTGGTTGCCAGAGTGTCGCTATGTTGTGGTCGCTAAAGTGTTCTAAAGGGTTGTTAGGGCATTGCTATGCGGTTGCTAGGGTGCTCTGGGTGGTTGCTAGGTGCTTGCATGTGTCCTTCTGGAATTTCTTCACTAAAAAGTAAAAATCATACGTCTGACTGCTTAGAAAAGCAAGCACAGTAATGTAGAAGTATTGTCACGGTTCATGAATCCGCTGTCTCATTCTGGTGTCTGTGTGATGGTGTGGGTGTGTCACCTGACTGTTTTGTGTGGGCGTCGCCGCTGATTGTTGATCAGCGGCAGCTGTGGGCACTTACCATCTGCCTATTTAACGCCTTGTCTTTCGTCTCTTGTTTGTCAGATCGTTGTGTGGAGTCCGGGTGTTTGTGTCCCGTGTTGCTCGTGTTTGTGTGTTTCCTGGATTGGACTTCTTGTCGCTGTTTCCTGATTCTCGTGTTCTCGTTGGATTACTCTCTGGATTTCATTCACGGACTCACGGACTCTGCTCTCCGATCACCACTCACCACGGATCTGCACCGCCCATCGAAGTCCCTGTGTTACCACTCTCCTGCTGACCGTTATATGTTCTAGTGTGTTTTTGACTTTCTACCTTGTGTGTGAAGCTTGATTAAAGAGATTAACTTTCATCTGCATCCTCCCTTCATTCCGTGACAGAACGATCTGACCAACTATGGACGCAGCAAGTTCAGCAGCTTTAACGGAGTTCATCAACCACAACATCTCTCGCATAGACCAGCAGCAGGAGAGCATCAATGCCACCGGACGCGCTGTCCAAGCACTGGTAACACAGGTGTCCGGTCTCTCCCAGCAACTTCAACAGCTTCGCGCTCCCACTGCGCCACCCCCACCGCCTGTTCCCCCCGAACGCGATCTGCTGGAGCCCCGCCTTCCTGTGCCCCAGAGTTACGCCGGTGAGCCTGAGTTTTGCAGAGCCTTTTTGAATAAGTGTTCTTTGCATTTTTCACTGCAGCCTCGCACATTCGAGCATGAGGAATCCAAGGTGGCGTTCGTTCTTACCTTACTGACCAGGAAGGCGGCCTTATGGGGAACGGCGGTGTGGGAGAATCAAGACCCATGCTGTACCTCGTTCCTGGCACTCTCCGCCGAGATGAAGAGGGTGTTCGACCGTGCGGTTGCGGGCAAGGAGGCCGCTCGTCAGCTCACCGAACTCAAGCAGGGCAGCCGCACGGTCGCGGACTACGCCATCCAGTTCCGCACCCTCGCGGCGGAGTACCGATGGAACGAGGAGGCGCAGTGGGATGTGTTCCTGCATGGGCTGGCCGACCGTATCCATCGTGAGATTTATGCCCTGGATCTTCCCCAGACCTTCAACGGGCTGGTTGACCTCGCCTTACGGGTGGATTCCCGTCTCCAGAGGCTGGAGCTCCGGGAGGCTTCCAGCACCAGATCCCAGGGAGCGGAGGGCCGGACGGCCAGTGCTGCAGATACGGTCGGTCCCGCATCAGATCCTGAGCCCATGCAGGTAGGGAGAGCCCGGCTTTCCCAGGAGGAGAGAGAAAGGCGGAGATCCCTGGGCTTATGCCTTTACTGCGGGGCATCGGGACACTTCCTCAGGTCTTGCCCATTAAAAGACCAAGCCCGATAGTAAATCTGAGGCTACTATCGGGCGGGATCTCCGCTGAGAAGTCCTCACCATCCACCCTTCTCCCGGTAAGACTGAGATGGGCGACTTACAACGTCACCTGCAATGCACTCATCGACTCCGGGGCTGAGGGAAACTTTATGGACACCATCTTCGCACGACGGCACGGACTACCCACCTCTTCGCTCACTCACCTGGTTACTGTCAACGCACTCAATGGTCAACGTCTCCCTAACATCTCTCAGACCACGGATTACATCACCCTCATCACCTCCGGCAACCATAACGAAAGGATACAGTTTATGCTCATGGACTCACCGCACGCACCTGTTGTTCTCGGACACCCCTGGCTCACCAAGCACAATCCCCGGATCGACTGGCAGCTTAACACCATCACCGAATGGAGCACTCTGTGTCACAGGTCTTGTCTTTTGTTTGCTTGTCCCATGGTGTCTGCTTCTGTGTTACAGGAAAAGGCAGCGGATTAGTCTAACGTGCCAAGGAGTATCTGGATCTGGGGGAAGTGTTCAGTAAGTCCCGCGCTGCTTCTCTCCCTCCACACCGTCCCTATGACTGTGCCATAGACTTAGTTCCGGGTAAGTCTCCGCCTAAGGGCAAATTATACTCTCTGTCTGTTACCGAGAGGGAGGCCATGGAGAAATACATTTCTGATTCTCTGGCAGCGAAGTTCATCCGCCCTTCCTCTTCTCCAGCGGGGGCGGGGTTCTTTTTTGTGGGGAAGAAGGACGGATCTCTGCGACCTTGTATTGATTACCGAGGGCTGAACAACATCACGGTAAAGAATACTTATCCTTTGCCGTTGATGTCTTCAGCCTTTGAGAGGTTGCAGGGAGCGTCCGTTTTCACTAAATTGGACTTGAGGAACGCTTATCATTTGGTCCGCATTAGGAAGGGGGATGAATAGAAGACCGCTTTTAACACCCCCAGAGGGCACTTTGAATACTTGGTCATGCCCTTCGGGCTGTCCAACTCGCCTGCGGTCTTCCAGGCACTCGTCAATGACGTGTTGAGAGACATGGTTGATCGGTTCATTTATGTCTACCTGGATGACATATTGATATTTTCGTCGTCTCTCCAGGAACATGTTCAACACGTCAGACGAGTGCTCCAGCGTCTGTTAGAGAATGGGCTTTTTGTCAAGGCGGAGAAATGCGAATTTCATGCACAGTCTGTTTCCTTCCTAGGGTACATAGTCTCGTCTGAGGGAATTCGCATGGATCCTGACAAGGTTAAGGCTGTGGTGGATTGGCCAAGTCCAGATTCCCGTAAGGCCCTACAGCGGTTTCTGGGGTTCGCCAATTTTTACCGGCGTTTTATTCGCAATTTCAGCCAACTAGCCGCACCTCTGACCGCCTTGACCTCCCCCAGAACGACCTTCAGGTGGTCAGATGCAGCTGAGGCTGCGTTTGCTAAACTGAAGGGTCGCTTCGTTTCGGCCCCCATTCTCATTGCCCCTGATCCTTCGTGTCAGTTCGTGGTGGAGGTCGACGCGTCAGAGGTGGGGGTAGGTGCAGTTCTATCCCAGCGGGCGCCCTCAGACGATAAGATGCATCCCTGCGCGTATTTTTCTCATCGTTTGTCTCCCGCTGAACGCAATTATGACATTGGCAACAGGGAATTGTTGGCAGTCAAATTAGCGTTGGAAGAGTGGCGTCATTGGTTGGAGGGGTCGGGGGTACCCTTTATCGTTTGGACTGATCACAAGAACCTAGAATATATTCGATCGGCTAAAAGACTCAACTCCAGGCAGGCTCGGTGGGCACTTTTTTTCGGACGTTTTGATTTCTCCCTATCGTACCGCCCGGGCTCCAAAAACATCAAGCCCGATTCATTATCTCGTATTTTTGATCCGTCCGAGCGCCCGTCTACTCCCGAGTGTATTCTTCCTGAGACATTAGTGGTCTCCACTCTTACATGGGAGGTCGAATCGAAGGTCCTGACGGCCTTAGAAGGGGTAACGCCTCCGCCCGGGTGCCCACCGAACCGTTTGTTTGTGCCGGAAGGGTTAAGGTCCTGCGTCATCAAGTGGGGTCATTGTTCCAACGTGGCTTGTCATCCAGGGGCTAATCGAACCAGATTTTTGGTAAAGCAACGATTCTGGTGGCCTGCTATGGCTCGGGACATCCGCAGTTTTGTTTTGGCTTGCTCGGTTTGTGCCACTGGTAAGACTTCCAACCGCCCTCCAGATGGGTTACTCCAACCGCTGTCTGTCCCTTCGAGACCCTGGTCCCACATCGCTCTAGATTTCGTCACCGCCCTCCCACCCTCCCAGGGGTACACGGTCGTTTTGACCGTAGTGGACCGGTTCTCGAAGGCGACCCATTTCATTCCCTTGACCAAATTGCCTTCTGCCAAGGAGACAGCGGTTACTGTCGTAGACCACATCTTTCGGTTACATGGCCTCCCGGTAGATGTGGTGTCCGACAGGGGTCCCCAGTTTGTGTCCAAATTTTGGCAAGAGTTTTGTAGACTGCTGGGGGCGACGGTTAGTCTTTCCTCTGGGTTCCATCCCCAGACCAATGGGCAGACCGAGAGAGCCAACCAAGACTTAGAGCGTATGTTGCGATGTTTGGCGTCCAAGAATCCTTCCTCCTGGAGCCAACAACTCTCTATCATTGAGTACGCGCACAATTCGTTGCCAGTGTCTTCTACGGGCCTCTCTCCGTTCGAATGCAGTTTAGGGTACCAGCCACCTGTGTTTCCCAGTCTGGAATCTGAAGTCGCGGTCCCCTCTGCTCACGCCTTTGTCCAGAGGTGTCACCGCACTTGGAACAGAGCCCGTGAGACTCTGTTGCAAGTGAGGGCGCGCACCAAGGCTAAGACTGACCGCCACCGGTCGAGGCCTCCCGTATACGTCGTGGGTCAAAAAGTGTGGCTTTCTACCAAGAACATTCCGCTCCGTTCCGTTGCCAATAAGTTAGCTCCCAAATTCATCGGCCCGTTCCCTGTCACTAAGATTATTAGCCCAGTGGCAGTCCGACTCAAATTGCCTCCGGCGTACAGGAGGATTCATCCCGCCTTCCATGTTTCCAAAATTAAACCTGTTTTTCACTCACATCTTAATCTGCCCTCTCCGGTTCCCCCACCGCCGCGGCTCGTAGACGGTTCATGAATCCGCTGTCTCATTCTGGTGTCTGTGTGATGGTGTGGGTGTGTCACCTGACTGTTTTGTGTGGGCGTCGCCGCTGATTGTTGATCAGCGGCAGCTGTGGGCACTTACCATCTGCCTATTTAACGCCTTGTCTTTCGTCTCTTGTTTGTCAGATCGTTGTGTGGAGTCCGGGTGTTTGTGTCCCGTGTTGCTCGTGTTTGTGTGTTTCCTGGATTGGACTTCTTGTCGCTGTTTCCTGATTCTCGTGTTCTCGTTGGATTACTCTCTGGATTTCATTCACGGACTCACGGACTCTGCTCTCCGATCACCACTCACCACGGATCTGCACCGCCCATCGAAGTCCCTGTGTTACCACTCTCCTGCTGACTGTTATATGTTCTAGTGCGTTTTTGACTTTCTACCTTGTGTGTGAAGCTCGATTAAAGAGATTAACTTGCATCTGCATCCTCCCTTCATTCCGTGACAAGTATAATATTACATTTGTGAAAAAGAAGAACACTTAAGCAGATTTATTATTGAAATAATATACTTTAAAAGATTATACTTAAGTGTAAATTGATTGTAATGTTTTCAGACACTTAATTGCACATTAACTGCAATTAAATGAAAATGTATTATAGTTTAAATTTATATTAAATGCAATTAGCTGAGCTTTAAGGTGTTTTTGAGCAACTTAGGTAGGACTTAAGTACATCTTCATTTGTAATTTCATTATTCTATTGTCTTTGAAATATGGTTAAAGTGTACTGCTGAATGTATTGACAAGCATTTATGGTAAACTAAAATATACTTTAATGCAATTTATATTGAAACCTGTATGTACCATGTATTTAAATATATTTGTTATTACACTCTTGTAATGATGAACATAAAAAAAAACAGATCTGTGACAACTTTGCAAATTTATTAAAAAGGAAAAAGTGAAATAAGTACATTGCACAATTATACAAACCCTTTTCTGGAATTTTAGCTCAGAAGCATTCCAATTTCGCTTGCAGATGTTACTACACTTCGAGTGGAGTTAACCTGGGGCAAAATCAATTGAATGGGTATGATTTGGAAAGGCACACACCTCTCAATAAAAGGTCTAACAGCCGAAAATGCATATCAGAGCAAAATAAGCTGATTGCCACTCTAGTTTAGCTGCATGATCATATATGGAGATGGGAGAAATTTACAGAAGGACAAACATCACTGCAACACTTCACCAGTCCGGGCTTTATGCCAGAGTGACCAGACTCAAGCCTCCCCTTGGTGAGGACACATGAAAACCCACTTGGAATTTACAAAAAAAAAAAAAAAAGCACCTAAAGGACTCAAACAATATTATCTGGTCAGATGAACCTCAGTTCCAAATCATCAAGTCTGGAGGAAATCCGGCACTGCTCATTACCTGCACAATACCATCTCAAAAGTAAAGGATGGTGGCATCATGCTATGGGGGTGTTTTTCAGTGGCAGGCAGCAAAATAAAGAGTTAGCCTTAATGGAAAACCTAGTCCAGAGCATTCAGAACCTTGGACTGGGCAGAAGGTTCACCTTCCAACAGGACAATGACCCAAAGCACACAGCTAAGACAATGCAAGAATTGCTTATGGACAACTCTGTGAATGTCCTTGAGTGGCCCGGCCAGAGCCACGGCTTGAACCCAATCAAAAATCTTTGGAGAAACCTGAAAATGTCTGTCCACCAACGGTCCCCATCCAACCTGACAGAGCTTCTGAGGAGAAGAATTGAAGAAAATCGCCAAATGCAGATGTGCAAAGCTTGTCACATCATACCCAAAAAGACTTAAAGCTGTAACGCTGTAACGCTAATTACTCTCCATTTGCTTTTCTGTTTTGCCTCGGGACACCCGTCCCGAGGTGACTAGAGAGGACATCAGCTTCTGTTTGGATCCAGCCTTTTAAGAAGACCTCAGATGACCAACACCTATGAAGAGACGGCGCCAACTCCTGCAAGGATTTCGGAAGACGCAATCATCTGGATCAACATGCACATTGCACAAATTCTATATCTTGATTATTGTTAATGTAATTAATTTTTCCAGGAGCTCATTGCTTCTACGTTCAGTTAAACTGCTAACAGTGATTGTAAATTGTAAATTATTACATTATTTGCTAACTGCATTCTTTAAATTGGGGGCAGTCGTGGCCTAATGGATAGAGAGTCGGACTTGTAACCCAAAGGTCATGGGTTCGAGTCTCAGGTCCGGCAGGGATTGTCGGTGAGGGGAGTGAATGTNCCCGAGGTGACTAGAGAGGACATCAGCTTCTGTTTGGATCCAGCCTCTTAAGAAGACCTCAGATGACCAACACCTATGAAGAGACGGTGCCAACTCCTGCGAGGATTTCGGAAGACGCAATCATCTGGATCAACATGCACATTGCACAAATTCTATATCTTGATTATTGTTAATGTAATTCATTTTTCCAGGAGCTCATTGCTTCTACGTTCAGTTAAACTGCTAACAGTGATTGTAAATTGTAAATTATTACATTATTTGCTAACTGCATTCTTTAAATTGGGGGCAGTCGTGGCCTAATGGATAGAGAGTCGGACTTGTAACCCAAAGGTCATGGGTTCGAGTCTCAGGTCCGGCAGGGATTGTCGGTGAGGGGAGTGAATGTCCAGCGCTCTCCCCACCCTCAATACCACGACTGAGGTGAGACCCTTGAGCAAGGCACCGTACCCCCAACTGCTCCCCGGGCGCCGCAGCAATGGCTGCCCACTGCTCCGGGTGTGTGTTCACGGTGTGTGTGTTCACTGCTGTGTGTGTGCACTTGGATGGGTTAAATGCAGAGCACAAATTCCGAGTATGGGTCACCATACTTGGCCACATGTCACTTCACTTCACTTCACTTCACTTCACTCACTTCACTAAATTGTAATGTTGACAAGCATTCTCTGTAAAGCTGCTTTGAAATTATATGTATCTTGAAAAGCGCTATACAAATAAATGTGAATTGAATTGTAAAGGTGCTTTAGCTAAGTACTTAGTTAAGGGTTTGAATATTTGTGCAATGTACTTATTTCAGTTTTTCCTTTTTAATAATTTTGCAAAGCTGTCACAGATCTGTTTTTTGCTTTGTCATTATGGTGTATAGGGTGTAGATTGATGTGGGAAAAAGTAATTTAAAGTAGTTTAATGTAAGGCAGCAACATAACAAAATGTGAAAAAAAAAAATATGAAGGGGTGTGAATACTTTTGCAAGGCACAGTAAATATTGGTAACACTTTACAATAAGGCCTCATTTGTTAACATTAGTTCATGTATTAACTAATAAACTAACAATGAGCAATACATTTGTTACAGCATTTATTAATCTTTGTTAATGTTAGTTAATACAAATTCAGCTGTTCATTGTTCATTTTATTTCACAGAGCATTAACTAATGTTAACAAATACAACATTTGATTTGAACTAAGATTAACATTAACGAAGATTAATAAATGCTGTAGAAGTATTGTTAATTCTTAGTTCATGTTAACTAAAGTAGTTAACTAATGTTAACTAATGAATCCTTATTGTAAAGTTTTACCAATATATTAACTTTAAATGTAATATTGAACACGCAACAGTAAAATTAATCAAGTAATTTACATGTGCTTTAGTATGTTAGTCAACACATCAAAATAAGTGAACAGTTAAGTGCACTTTTTTAAGTTACCTTTGCTCTATTATAAATCTTCAGCACATTACTATAATGACAAGCATGATGAGACTGTAAGTGCAAGCAGTCACCTGCAGAAAGCATGTTCTCCGAGGCCCCTGAGGGTGGCGCTGTCCACTGTATCTACAGTCAGCTCATTGAACAACAGATCCGAGTTCCACGGCAGGCAGGATGATCCGGAGACGGTGGCATTGGCTAGACCGCGATACTGTGCACCTGAATCACGGTAACACTGCTCTTGTGGGTCTGATGACACAAACAGGGAAAGATTATAACACTGTATTTGCATGTGTGTATGTGTGTTGAAGGGATAGTTCACCCAAATATTTATTTCCTACTATGTAATGTAATGGCTATCGTCAACTGTCTGGGGCAACATTCTTTAAAATATCTTCTTTTGTGTTCAACAGAAGAAAGAAACTCATACAGGTTTGGAATAACCTGATGGTGAGTAAGTGATTACACAATTTTCATTTTTGGCTGAACTATTCCTTTAATAGAGTGGTGCAGGGATGACATAGAAACCTGTGGCATAACTTGACAATACTTTGACATTTTGCTCTACAACGTAAACTGCACACACTCTCACCCTTATCTAGTTACTTATTAAAAACATGCATTTTCAAAAAAACTGCTTCAAAATTCATGTTTTCAGTATGTGTGTGTGTGTGTGTACTCACTGATGTTGCAATATTTTCCAATATATCCAGATTTGCACCCACACACCTCTTCACCAGTGGCTTCTATTATTCTACAGACTCCGTCATTTTCACAGTGATTTCGCAAACACACTACACACACAAACAAAAAGAACAATGTTCAAAAGGAAAGAGCCGTAGCTCCAGGGGATCAGGTGTCAGTAGTGTAGTTTCAGTAAGTCGTACCCGTGTAACGTGCACGCTTGCAGCTGACCTCTCCACTGAGGCACGTGCACATCTCTATGCTTCTCTGGTAGATCCGTCCCCACGATTCTCCAATGTCATAGTGTTTCAGATGCAGCGGCTCGTAGCACTTCTCTATAAAACATACCCCAAGCTGTCAGAAAACAAAACACCCTCGACTCTTCCACCAATCAGATCAACCCTGAAGAAACAACTCCACCAATATCAGATGACAGACAAAAGAAGAGGCACAAAAACTTCACGGTTCACAGGACATGTGATAGTGTTAAAGATGAAAAATTTTCAAAACATAAAAGAGAGCGACGCATGAATGGAGAACAACATCTGACGTAATGCTTGAAAAAGAACATGTTTAGTTACTTATATGAGAACAGATCATACACTTTTATTAATTATTACTGTTAAACTAATTATCATTACTGCAGATTATAGTCTTATAATATTGTTACCCTTGTTCCCTGAGTAAGGGAACGAGACGCTACATCAATGACGTGATGGGAACCCATCACGTCATTGACGTAGCGTCGATAGTTCCCACGAAAGGGAACGTCTCGGGTTACTGATGTAACCCTTGTTCCCTGAGTAAGGGAACGAGACGCTACGTCAATGACGGAACTGCAATTCAGTGGAAATATATATATAATAGCTATCATTTATTAATTGCTATAATATATTATTATAATATAATTTATAATTGCTTTTCTTAACTTGTCCAACATCTTGGAAACAAATTTTCACTGAGATCGCAAGAATTAAACAACATTTTTTTGATGCTCCAGAGACATGTTTACTTCTGAATGTTACTGTATGTTTTCATAGTACAGTGAATATTTTTTTTATCTTTAAAGATATCAGTTCCCCATGTGAAAAAGAAGTACACTTTAACATATGTTTAAAAAGGGTGCTTATTATATATGTGTGTGTGTGTGTGTGTGTGTGTAATGTTTTTGGGCACTTATTTGCATGTTAATTGCAATTAAAATGTTTTGTAGTTTAAATTTATGTTAAATGCAATAAGCTTTAGAGTGTTTTATCGACCCACTTAAGTACATCTTTATATGTAATTTCAAAAGTACTTCTATTGTCTATGCAATATGGTTAAAGTGTATTGCTAAATGAACTGACAAGCTGTCACGAATGTGGCTCCCTCGGTCCCTCCTCCGGACCACCGGAGGGAGCCATCTCCGGAATATTGAACAGTTACCATTCGGACTACATTTCCCATGGGCCCTCATTCCTGGGACTGATTGCGCACACACCTGCAGCACATCACATTCACACTATTTAAGACACACACACACACGCATACACCGCGAAGTCTTGATTTGCCGTGGTGATCATTACTGAGCGTTTTCCCGTGGACTGTTACCTGTTATCGTTTGGACTGTTTATCTCTTGTGACCCATTGCCGCCTGCCCTGATCTCTGCCTGTCCCTTGACTCTGTTTGTCTGCCGCCTGCCACGACTATTGCCTGTCCCTGTTTACGCCTCTGCCTTTGCCCTGTTTGCTTTGTTGACTCTTTTAATAAAAAGCTGCAAATGGATCCACACTCTGCCGACCCGTCATTACACAAGCTAAAATATCCTTTAATGTAATTTCTATTGAAATGTGCATGTATTTAAATATATTTGTAATTACACATTTGTAATGATGAAGTTGCAATTTAGTACATTTAAAATATATTAACTTCAAATGTAATATCGAGTACAAAACTGTTAGTTCCTGTCCTTGATTCTGATTGGTCAATAGCTGTGTTTTATTCATGATAAAACACGGCAATGACCGCTTCACCCAACAGTTCTGTGTATCACTTCACAACACCCTTAGCAACCACTCTGAGCAACATAAACTGTTTGTTCTCGATTGATATTGTTCATTGAAGCTTACTATATTATGTAGAAGAGTATAGAAAGAGAAAGAGAAAGAGATTGAGTGAGGGAGTTTATTACCTGCATTCAGATTTAACATTTTCCTTCAGGTCAGTCCTATGTTCACAATAAAAAATCTGTTTAAATGTCCAAGGTATTATCTTGTCCTTTTAACAGTTGAGGGGTTTTCCCGTGACTGACAGCGCTAGTCAAAGCATTTGTCAGTTGTGTCTTGTTCCGTTCACAACAATTCTGTCTTTTCAATGTAAAAGTCTTCGCTAATGACTGACACACTCATAAAGACAGTCTTTGCAGCTATCTAATGGCGTTATAATGTAACTTCT
This sequence comes from Anabarilius grahami, assembly GCA_003731715.1. Lineage (NCBI taxonomy): Eukaryota > Metazoa > Chordata > Actinopteri > Cypriniformes > Xenocyprididae > Anabarilius > Anabarilius grahami. Next base: position 1,242,573 of record RJVU01049603.1, read on the forward strand.
GTTGCTGTTCATGGTCAGGGACTATTTTTTCCGGCGGAAGGAAGGCTTTTAGGCTTTCTTTTTTTGGCTTTAATATTTGTATTGTGTGGTAACCGTTTTATAAAAGCAATAAGGTACTCGAGGCTAGTGCTGTATCATGAATAAGTCACGGCTGAAGAGGTTGCAGGCACTCCGCTTTGCATCGTGCCTAACAACACCCTTCAGCCATGACTTATTCACAATACAGCACAGCGTCTCGTACCATATTGCTTACATAACACACTACAGTTAAAATTATAATCAAATGCTTAACATGTGCTTTAGTATGTTAGTCAACACATCAAAATAATTATACTTCTTTAAAGCATGACAAATGATTATTAAAACATGATTTAAAATGTAGACTAAAACTTTTAATTTACATTACAAAGTGCACTTTTTAAAAGTGTACTTAAGTGTGTTAAGAAACAGTCATGAAAGTGTACTCTTTTTAAGTACAATTAAGTGGCCTTTTATTTTAATAATATTACATAATCTGCAAGTATAGTTAAAAAATACTTTTAAGATTTGTCGTACACCACAAGTGAACATTTAAAACAATTAAGCGCACTTCTTTTTCACAAGGGATGATGTGAAGCCTTTAAAACAATATCCCAGCAGGTCAATGAATTTGTGGCAATTAATAACCAATAATCCATAATTACACTGAAATTATCATTGCATTATGTGAATATGGCCACTTCACTGTGTTTCACTTACTTTTTTCACACAGAGCTCCAGTAAATCCATCAGGACACTCACAATCAAATGAGTCCAGGTTAGTGTTCGTGGCACAAACGCCCCCGTTCAAACACGGGTTTTGCTGGCAGAGACTTGGACCCTGACGCAGAGGAAGAAATCCTGAGAAAAGAATGAGATAAATAAAGAAAAAGTTGCTTAACATCATGACGGCAGGGCTGATTCATCATGCTCATTTCTTAAACCTTGAATGAGTCAATGAGACATACAGTATCTGTTTTCCAAATCAAAAACAATGTTGTGCCAAATGCAGTCCACATTACTCTCAGCCATGATTACTGAACACAGTTATATGTGCATGTAGATATAGTACAGAAGCAGTTCTGCCCATCCAGACTCACACAGCACTTTTTGAGCCAAGTGAATTAATAATTAAGCTAAAAAAAATGTCTTGTAGGAACCAAATAAGCCAGAACTGCCACTAGTGACCCTTCAAAAATCCAGTGCATGACGTGAGCATATACACAGTGTGTTTGAACCAGAGCACGCACTTGAAAACAAACACTGTACATCTGCTGTTATAAACACAGAGGTCTGCATCTTACAAACAAAGCATGTCATTTATGCATTAACATAAACACCTCCCTCTGAAAGTAAAACATCCTGGTAAACCCACAGTTTCAGCCATAAATCCATCCTCAAGCGGGAAACGTACACATGATCGCCGACTAAGGCAATATGTGACTAAACTTCCTTTTCGCCCATTATTAATAAGCAGTTTTCAAATTCTGCATGAGTGATAAATACATCATACATTTAATGAATTTGTTAGCGATATAAAATGATGCAATGGAATGATTTTAATGTCATTTTTATTTGGCCATTACGTTTCTTTACAAGTCATTAAACTAGTTTAGAGTATGAGAGTGTTAAAACAGTTTAATTCACTTCCATGCAGTGTTGTTAACTAAAGCTAAAACTATGAAATATCGTTTTATTTAGGTTTTAAGTTAAGTTTTATATAAATATTTATAAATATTAGATGAAGGAATTAGATGGAAAAGCTTTAAGAGATAGTTTCACCCAAAAATGAAAATTCTGTTATCATTTATTCACCCTCAAGTTGTTCTAAACCTGTATGAAGTTCTTTCTTCTGCTGAACACAAAATTAGATATTTTGAAGAATGTTGGTAACCAAACAGTTTCCAACAGTTTTTTTTTATTTTTTATACACTATGGTAGTCAAAACTGATTAGTTCTATTGACCAACATTCTACAAAATATCTTCCTTTATGTTCAACAGAAGACAGGGTCACACTTTAGTTTAGGGTACAGTTCTCACTATTAACTAACTATTAACTATGACCTTTGCCTCAATAAACTCCTAATTACTGCTTATTAATAGTTAGTAAGGTATTAATAAGGCATTAATATGTGCTTTATAAGTACTAATAAACAGCCAATATCCCAACATGTCCTCCAACCAATACGCCCATATACGTAATTTGTCACTTCCCTGAAATACGACCTATAGGAGCGTTTACTAAAGTTGTGCCCCTATCGACAACAGGACACTTTCATTTTAATGCATTGTACCCTTTTATCTGCGTCCTATTTCTGGTTTTGCGTAGCACAATTGGCAGAGCATTGCAATATATAACAACATGCAGTTCATGTGATCATACGATCATGGGTTCGATCCCAGGGAACGCATGTGCTTGTAAAGTGTATATGCACTATAAATCACTATGGGTAGGTTTAGTCATTAATAAAAAAATGAGTTTTGCTAAATGGAAATAGGACAAATAGTGGGTAAGGAACCGTGTAAAAAGTCCACACATTGCATTTAAATGAACACGCATTTTGATTGGTAACGACGGTCATACATAATTTCATGACGACAGACGTAACACGACACTGTCATTATTATTTTTACGCCAGCTAGAGGGCGCATGACATTAAAACGTAAATATAGGTCATAATAAGGTGCTTGAAAAAACAACCTATAGGGTCGTGTTTTGGAGGAGGACAGTCTCCAATATCCTATTAATGTGCACGCTAATAAGCAACTAGTTAATACTGGACCCTGAACTAAAATGTTACCGAAGAAAAAAACTTCATACAGGTTTGAACAACTTGAGGGTGAGTAAATATTGACAGAATTTTCATTTTTGGATAAACTATCCCTTTAAATTAAAAAAGAATGAAATGAAAATTATAAATACTGACAACTAATTCAACTAAATAAATAAAAAAGCTCTCTCTGCCAGCGTATAAATAGTAAGGTTTATTACTATTTATTGTTATATGCATATAAATTCCTTTATTGTGTTCATTTAGTTAATAACTGTGAATGACATGCCATGGTTTTTTTTACTAAATGTTTTACTGTGCATCAGTTTATTAAACATTACACATTTTGATTTTACTTGGCAAGAAATTGACTGTTTGGTTTCTCTAATTAAAATTAAAATCAGAGAAAATACTGTCAATGAGATATCTAAAATCGTCAAAAGGCTGATGCAAGATCTTATGACTTTTGACAAGACGGTTTACATGGGAGAGAAAAAAAAGGATTTCTTACCATTATACATTCGTTTGGGTGAACTGCAGAATCCCCGCTTCTGATCACGGTCAAAGTTGTGTGTGAGAGAACACCTAAAAGTCAAACCGAAAACACAATGAGCATGACACACATCTGAATTACTCAAGACTTGCGTAAAGATCAAACAGACAGAGTTACTGGTTGTTGAGTGCATGGAAAATTTGACATTATTTATATATTTATGTCATATCGCACCTAACCTGTATGCTGTTATTTCTGTCCGGGGAACACAAAAGGAGAAATTTCATTACGACTTTGTATTATATTGGACACCCTTGTGAAAAATTATTGTGCTTAATTGTATTGAATATGTACTTGTAGTGTACTTTTAAATCTTAAAAAAAAAAAAAACGGCAGATAATACAATATCAATAAAATTAAAGGCCACTTAAGTGTACTTAAAGGCACAGTATGTAAGTTTCGCTGCTACGGGTCGCTTATTCAAAACAGTAACAAAGGTGTATCTTGATGATGCCATTAATGAACATGGAATCATCGGAGTTGTTGTCCTCCACAGCCGATGGAAAGCAATTTGGCAGGACTTAAGGCAGAAATCATGTTCATGAATGAACTAATGCAGGGCTTGTCAACTGGCGGCCTGCCAATCATATTCATCTGGCCTGCGGCACCCCAATCTCCCTCCTCCTCTTTTCTTGGCGGTGCAGCTAAATTTGGTTAGATATCATGGCCGCAGTGGCGCCTGCAGCTGTACGGCTATATACGCACTGTTTGTACCATGCACGCTCCTCCAACTGACCTGAGAAACGTTTTCAGTTGTCATGTGTGTCCCGTATTTGTGTCGACGGAACCAGCGATATCAGTCATTCCTGAATTAATCATTCTTTTGTCTCGATTCTTTTCCGTGAATTGGCCAAACGCGCTTGCATATACAGAAAAAATTTTCAGGCTTTTCACTAGTTTACTTTGAACTTCGCAGCACGGCCCAGTGGATAATGGAACGAAAGCTTAAAGGAGCCGCGTTTATTCCCGGTCACCATTATTAAACAGCGTTGCGACATCTAGTGAGAAGTGTTTCAATTCGACACACACCTCTTGTTTAAAACTACAAATCACTCGATGATTAAACTAGTTTTAAATCGGATGAAACAGCCTCAACATTCCGAACAAGACTGATGAGGAAAACAGGAGAAACATCCCATTAATGAAGATAAGACTTTTAAATCCCAAAATCACCACACAAACACACAAAATTTTACCATGAATAAACAGTAGTAAATTACCATGGTTTGTGGAAATGTGGAATATTCATATTGAAAACTATGTTATAGCCATTTATATTGCAATATATTTATTTGGTGAGTAGGGGAATTTATAATTCATTTCTTTGTGAAGGTGTGTACACTCTAAAAAATGCTGGGTTAAAAACAACCCATGTTGGGTTGAAAATGGACAAACCCAGCGATTGGGTTGTTTTGACCCAGCAGTTGGGTTAAATGTTTGCCCAACCTGCTGGGTAGTTTTATTTAACCCAACAATTGTTTACAAATTACTATATGTCTGGCTTAAAATGAACCCAAAATACTCATAATTACTAGAGGCAACAATAATAATCAAAAAGATGAGCATTTATTAATAAACAATTTAATAAATGTTTATTGTTTAAATATTATTCAAAAAAGTATTAATAAATGTTTGTTTATTAAACATATTAATAAATGTTAATTTCCAACATATTTTGGGTTCATTTTAAGCAAGAAATACAGTAATTTTTAAACAATATTTGGGTTAAATAAAACTACCCAGCAGGTTGGGCAAACATTTAACCCAGCCGCTGGGTTAAAACAACCCAATCGCTGGGTTTGTCCATTTTCAACCCAACTTGGGTTGTTTTTAACCCAGCAATTTTTAGAGTGTATAGTTTTTACCTGTGTTTAGGTGTTTTTATAGACCTATATAACATATCATAATATAATATCATTTGACAGTGGTAGTGAGTAGCCATGTATGGTTTTATCTGTGGTTACCAAGTCTCACTGTGATGATATTTTCATTTAAGCCTAATAATTAATAAAATAATTTTTACCATTAAGACCCCTCTCCCCTTTCTGGCCCTCCTCAGCTTTTTGATTTCATAATCTGGCCATCGAATGAAACTACTTGAAGAGTTTTATTAACGTTACTGTGGTATGAAGCAGAGTGAGGCCAAGTGTCATGAAACTGCTCCAAGACACGAAGGTTGAGGATCTAAACGCAGTATTTACTGAAAGGGTAATCCACAATCAAAGTCCAAAAGCAGGCAAAGGTCAAAACACAGAGTAAACAGTCCAACCAGTCACAGGGCACAGGAACACAGGCAAGAAACCGGGCAGAAAGTCAAAACCATGAACATGAGAAACAAAAGACAGCGAGCCTGGATCAAGTGCTCTTGTCCTAAGTTGTACCTGAAGAGCTTCACACTAGGACAGGCATTTGTCAGTATGGTGGGTATTTTTGTTCCCCATAGTGTCAATGTCAGATGCAGCGTAGAGTTCTGTCGAAAGGGAACATCTCATGGTACGACTGTAACCATGGTTCCCTGAGAAGTGAACAAGATTCTGTGCCACCCTGCCATACTTCCTGCATGCCTTTGAGTGGCTTTCTTCAGCCAATCAGAAGCTAACACTGCTTTGTTCCAGGTATCCTTATAGCTTCCGCGGTATGCTGTCACACATCACTAAATGGCAAATAAATGGCAAAAAGCTGCATAACGATTCTTCAAAATTCTTCTTTTGCGTTCCACAGGAAGAAATTATAGCACATGGGTTTTTATTAGAATATAAAAATACATAAACATAAAACTCTTTGAACAGGTGTCACTAAAGCCTACTGGTAGTCTATCTGGTAGTTGCGATGTGGTTCCTTTACGTCTTCTTAAGGTGATGGCTGATGTTGTTGGACCGAGTATTAATTCCATTATTAACAGTAGTCTTCATAATGGGATTATCCCAACAGGCCTTAAAGGTAGTTAAAAACATGGTTAAAATAGTCAACGTCACTACAGTGGTTCAACCTTAATGTTATGAAGTGACGAGAATACTTTTTGTGCACAAAACAAAAATAACAACTTATTTAACAATTTGAACCGTTGTCATACATAGTGAAGGCTTCCTTGTTTACGTCCGAATGCTGGCTCATTATTGGCCGGATTCTGTGTCAGCATCACATGCATGCATTGTGCTGCTCACGTGTTTCAGCTTCGGCCAATACTGAGTTGGCATTCGGACGTAAACAAGGAAGCCTGCACTGAGTTTACTACGTATGACAACGGTTAAAATTGTTAAATAAAGTGGTTACGCACAAAAAGTATTCTCGTCGCTTCATAACATTAAGGTTGAACACTGTTAACTATTTTAACCATGTTTTTAACTACCTTTGTAGACATCAAAATGTGCAATGATGTTGCTGCCTATGTGTGGATCAGATACCCCCGGATTTCATCAAAAATATCTTACTTTGTGTTCCAAAGATGAACGAAGGTCGTACGGGAAAAGTCATCATATGTCTCCTATTTTGGCTTCACTCAAGTGATAACCAGTTGACTACAGGATAAAATATAAAATTCTGTTGTAAGTTTTTAAAGCAGTGCATGGGATGGCTCCTGCTTATGTGTCTGAGCTCATTGCTCTTCGCCAAGTAGTCATCCTCAGGAACTTAGAGAGGTCACATCTTTAAATGCTTTTAAAGCTGATGTCAAAAACTACTTCTTGTTTTTAGCCTTTGAGAGGGTGGGCTTGTATCTGTTGTTTTAGTAGGATATGGGTTGTTTTAGGTTGTGTGCTGTTTTTATGTATTGCTTGTGTCTCTTGTTTGAACAGCACTTTGGTCTGCAGGTGCAGTTATAAAGTGCTTTATAAATAAAGTGAATGAAATGAAAATGAACGTAATTAAACAATGACAGATTTTCAGTTTTTGGCATTGCTTGAAGCAAATCCACTGTGTCTCACAACACTCAGCCAAAAGCAAACCCTCCTCCATATTTATGGAGTAAATCTCACTTAAGAGTTGCTCCATATGGAGATCTGCACACACTTGTTCAGCTGCAGTGACATTAATAACCACAATGCCTCCTTGATCTTTCATCACAGCCCTGATCTCTCTGACTGATAAAACTCACTCCTTCTCAATGTTTATAATGGTTTATCACATCAGTATGTGTAGTCATCTGCTCCACTCATTGACAGGAAACATAAAGAGCAGCGGAAATGATGACAAAAGATCATTTTTAGCAAACAGAGTAGTGCAGAGTCAAAGGTTAAGTGAACAGGTTTTGGTAAAAGTTACTCAATATGCAGATGAGTCTGCACTATGAATACAGCCAGGTTACATCAGAATTAGGGCTGGGTTATGAGTCTTGGTTGATGGTACAATGTGGTTTAACTCATTAAGGATGTTGATTTGGATTTGTAAGGACATTATTATGGGTTGGATAAGTAACTGGTTTAAGATGGGTAACTACCAGGGTGCAGTTGTTTAAAAAAAATAGGGTAATACTTCACAGTAGGCCTTATTTGTTAGCACTAGTTAATGCATTAGCTAAAATGAACTAACAATGAGAAACATATAACTAAATTTTTAATGTTAGTTAATAAAAATACAATTGATCATTGTTTAAGTAAGGGATAATGTACATCCAGCTGGTTAATCTCAGAATAAACCCCGACAGGGTGATCAGGACCCCGACGCGAAGCAGAGAGGTCTTGTATCAGCCTGAAGGGGTTTATTCTGAGATAACAACAGGATGGATGTACATTATCCCGCTTATTGCATGGCTACTTGCCACATAAGTAAATAATTAGACAGAAACACATTTAAGAGATAACGGTACAGTCATTCAGCATATTACTCGGCATTTCACCACATAAATAATTATGTGCATAAGATATTGATCTGAGATTAAACGGATTAAGATAACAAACAGGTATGATTTTAAATCAATTACAGTGAACAAAACTATAGTCGCAAAATGGCAGCAGCTGCTTTTGTATGAAACGAGAGAGCGAGTCCGCGATACCGGATGACATAATTAAATAACTACACAAAATTTGACTGCTTTTTAATATTTTATTAGCTCACCAAAGGCAAAACTTCCATGAGGAAAAAACGTTCCTAGCAAGCATATAGCGCTGCAGACTTCAGTAACCTGGATGAGCCTATGTTAACTGTTTTCAGCAGTTGTTATCGGGGAATAACATACCGCTGAATGGCGCCATTGACCAATCAGAATCAAGTATTCCACAGAGATGTGTAATAACTAATGTTAACATACAACTTTTGATTCTAAAAATGCAGAAGTGAATGTAAATGATTCTAAAAATGCAGAAGTGAATGTAAATGATTCTAAAAATGCAGAAGTAAATGTTGAGATTAACATGGACTAAGATTAATAAATGCTGTAGAAGTATTATTCATTGCTAGATTATGTTAACTAATGTAGTTAACTAATGTTAACAAAAGTAACTATTTTAAGTTGGATATTGGATTGGATCAAATCTTGAAAATGGCTTGTTCAAAAGAAAAAGAAAAAAGATTCTAATTGAATTGGATCACATAATTTAGTCTTGGTTTCGATCTCGAATCTTCCGTACGTGTTGTTCAAAACTTTTAGTAGGATTAGGATAACTTTGATCCAAACAATTTAGGATTGTACTGATCCCATCAGATGGGGTGGATTTCAGAAACAAAATGCAATAAATCTTTGAAATTAGTTTTCATTTGAACTGGTTAAGGATGTGTCTGTAACAAGCTCAAGCCAGACCTTCAGTTTTCCCAAACCTGCTGTAGATACTAAATTGGCACAGACCAGGGGCCTCATTTATAAACGTTGCGTACGCACAAAAGAAGGCGTACGCCACTCTCTACGCAATAATTGATATTTATAAAAAGCAAACTTGACGGGAAAATGTGCGGTCCTTCACGCAAGCTCTGACCCAGGCGTACGCACAAAAACGGGTGAAATGAGAAATGGCGACACCGTCGGCAGATGGAAGAAACACGTGAAAGTGAAAGTGAAAATGACAATACTGCCTCTCATAAATAACATGAAGACTTCACAAAGCAAGTCTTACAATTAACAGCCTACACGAACACCCGTTTGATCGATCAGCAGTGAAACAAACAAAAAAAATCAAACGAAAATTACAACAGAAATTCAAATGAACACATATTTGCAAAAAGAAAAGTGAAATATGTTCCGCAATATTGGCATGTTGTGCAATTCATCCTCATAAATAATATACTTAACAGAACGAAATAATGTACAAAACTGATATTCTCGTCAATGTGTCCGTCTGGCGGAGCAGATATAGTTGCAATTAGATAGACAGATAGATAGATAATTAAGGAGATAGATAGATAGATAGATAGATAGATAGATAGATAGATAGATAGATAGATAGATAGATAGATAGATAGATGTATTAATTGTCCACTGGGGAAAGTTGTTTTCATAGTAAAACATTCCTTCATAAGCTACGGAATTATGGTATTCATGCATATGCCTTTAGTTTGTTTTATTTTTGATAAAACTATGTATGGCGTATGTCTAAACCATTCAGAAAGCAACAAGAAATTACATTTGCGCTGAACAATTTCCCATTTCCACCTCGCCAACGATAACTTCTACTTCACATTGAGTGAAGTTACGTTTTTTTGATTTCCTCTCTGTGTTTGCCATGATTTCGCAATCAATGAATATTAACTTGTGGGCGTTTCACGGACTATTTATGGGCAAATATGGGCGTGTCATGAAGCCGCAAAAGCTGCGCTACATTTAGAATTGATTGTGATTTATTAAGGGAAAAATCCGTAGGATGTGCGTGCGCACGGTTTTATAAATCCGAATATTTCTGTGCGTACGCACGTCCTATGTTTCATCCGTACGCCACTTCTGACGCAAATCCTACGCAAAGTTTTATAAATGAGGCCCCTGATCCTCAGAAGTTATGTCTTAAAGGTTAGTTCACCCCAAAATGAAAATTCTGTCATTAATTACTCACCCTGATGTTGTTCCAAACCCGTAAGACTTTCGTTCATCTTCGGAACACAAACGTAGATCTTTTTGATGATAGAATGCTCAGATTTCCTTCAATAGACTGCCTTTGGAACAACCACTTTGACGCTTCAAAAACGTCATAAAGAGATCGGAAAATTAATCCATACGAATCGAGTGGTTTAGTCCAAATTTTCTGAAGAGAATCGATCGCTTGTTATGATAAACAGATTTAATTTAGGCTTTTACTCGCATGTACACATTGATGAGCGAACATATGCAGAAGCTCAACCAAACCTGAATAATGCACAAGAACAAACCTCCGGAAACTCAAACATACTGCGTAACACACAAGAATGAACCTCTTTGGTTACGCAGCACGTTTGAGCTTCCGGAAGGGGTTTGTTCTTGTGCGCCATCAAAGTCCCTTTAAGACAAGTCATTCACTCGGCGGCCATCTTTGAAACGCCTCTCGAATTTGATCTCTTTGAAATCAAATTCTCCGAAGCAGTTTGCCAAGCTTTCGATTAAATTTCATATTTGAAATCACCAATGAAATCCGACAACAACTGTCTCATAAGTTTTGTTTCTAAATGCTTGAATCATGACAAAAAAATTTATTTTCCAGGCTGAATAAAGCTAATGATCCAGCTAATGTATGGAATGCCAAATGGGTCAAAATACGGCAGTAACCAAACGCCTGGTGCCCAGAAAACGGCGTTATTTGCGGCGTTTTAGACGAAAAGACGGCGCAAAGTACGGCGTTATGTAGTACAAGCGCCGTAAATGACGGCGTTTTGGGTCGGATCAAAACCGCCGATATTAATGGCGTTTCTGCGGTGAAAACGCCGTCATTTACGGTGCTTGTACTACATAACGCCGTACTTTGCGCCGTCTTTTCTTCTAAAACGCAGCAAATAACGCCGGGCACCGGGCATTTGGTTACTGCCGTATTTTGACCCATTTGGCGTTCCATAATAGAAACAGTCAGACGCGCGCCTCCAAAATGAGGCACGAGATGCGCATGCGCATTAGGTTGATCCAGCCTGAAAAATAACATTTTTTGTCATGATTCGAGTATTTAGAAACAAAATTTATGAGACAGTTGTTGTCAGATTTCATTGGTGATTTCAAATATGAAATTTAATCGAAAGCTTGGCAAACAGCTTTAGAGAATTTGAAGTTTCCCCATTCAAAGAGATAGGAGCTGCACTTGGATGCCCGAGAGGCGTTTCAAAGATGGCCGCCGAGTAAAATGGGACTTTGTTCATAATAATCCAAGTGACGCATCTTGTGTTATTCTATAGTCTTTGGCACCATTCACGTTAGGTTGAGCTTCTGCCAAGTCTTACGGGTATGGAACGACATGAGGGTGAGTAAGTAATGACAGAATTTTCATTTTGGGGTCAACTAACTCTTTAAATTTACGACGATTAATCTAATCTGATTACAGGTTATGCTGATTTGTTGGTAAAATCTGTAGAATGGTACTAATCATGGAGCTGAGGGTACTAGACTATTATTGGTAACTGAAAACATCAAATTAGCCAAACTATTTAATAAACAAACACATTCTACCCATGCAGATTCTTTGTGGGTCTGGTAACGATTTAGGCATCTGGGTATGAGCTGTTGTATTAGGGGGTTTGAGATCACTTTGACATATGTTAAGGCTGAAGTTAAAGTAAGAGCTGAGGTTTGATGGTCAGTGGATTAAGAGTTTCTTCTCAAAGAGAATGGTTGAAGGACATTGAATGTGTACATGCTGTGCATGTGTGTTAGCACTTACCAGGCCTTGTAAGAGTTTATAGAGATACAATTGTGATAAATCATCCCACCAAAGCGAAAAGGAAACTTGCACTCTTTGCCATCTGTTGTGAGAACTAAAACACACACACATTGAAACATGAACCAACCGTTATTAGAAACAGAAACACTAAGGACTGAGAGCAATTTGAGAGTTCATACCTTTCTGGGTTGCAGTGTTAGACTGTCTGGAAACTAAAATTTCAATACCAGGTGGCTGCTTGCGCTTTAAAAGACACACACAGAGAGAGAGTTTGCCAAGATGTATACCAAATAACTAACATTCAGCAAAACTCATATGGGACACTCACCGATCCAACACACTGCAAACGGGGCAATAAAATAAGACATGACAGCAGCAGAAGAAGAAACACTCGACGAGTCAGAACTGGAGAAAACACAGAAAAATCCAAGCAAGAGATTTGTGAACGAGGCGTTCTCCGCATGGCAGATCTTTGATCTTTGGACAAGTTTCACCAGGAATAAAAGCACTAGATAAATTCAGAGAGTTTCCGTCCCGCACGCAAGTGTCATTTGTAGGATTCCTCCATTATATCCCGGGGCGCTGGATGCGTGAAAGCTCACCGCAGGAAAAGCCTCTTCAAGGGAGTTCCCACGAGAAAAGCCTGTGATTACACCTGGCGGAGTGGACAGACCCAGCCCAGCACGAGCCTGTGATGTAATACCGATCTTCATGCTTTGATTTAGGGGTTGTTGTCAGTGACAACGGAATCCACCCACAAGTGATGTTGCGCCGCGAGAGACACGCGGAAAACCTGATTAGAGTTTTGCGCGTCACCGCTGCACTTACGCGGCGCGTCACGTTCGGATGAATGCAGTTAATCATTCATAGACCGAAACTACATTCAAAGCGAAAGCTAGGAATTCCTCCACATATGTGTGTATAGGGGAAAACATGAAAATAAGAGGTTACTGAGTAACAGTATTAAGAAGACAATTTTGAGCTAAATGAGAGCAGAATTATACTCACGAAACTTTCTACATCTGAATGAGCTAAATATATACAGTTAATAAAAAAAGCCTAATAATCATGTTATTGATGTTTAAAAACAAACCCTATTTAACACTTCTAATCTATTCGTTTGGTGTATACACTCAGGATGTTGGGGGTCTCCAGAAACCCCAGACAATAAAATGTGATTTTGTAACATAATAATGTAATTTATTTAAAACAAATGTAATATCACTCACTGTATAAATGTTTGTACTCTACATTTGTGCAGTATTTGGGGGATTTTAGGTATTTTTTAATTTATATAACTCAAAAATATATATTTTTTAATTTTATGTAAAATTCACATTTAAAAAAAGGTCCACATTTCTCATTTTCATTCGTGGAGATAACATGGACAGTGCCTTGGTTTAAAGGCACAATATGTAAGATTTTTGCAGTAAAATATCCAAAAACCACTAGGCCAGTGTCATATATTTTGTTCTCTTGAGTACTTACAATATCCCAAATGTTTCCAACTATTTGTAAATCGGGAGAAAATTGCTATTTTAACCAAGGCTCCGGGACGTGTGAGTGAGTCGCCTGTCAATTGCGTCATACCCGGGTTTACCCTCGGTTTCCGTTTTTATTTTGTAGAAACCATGGAAACACCAAAGACGCTTTAATATATTACATGTTTTAATAGGCAAGGGAACAACTGTTTTGATATATATATACAGAAAAACTATTTTACCTTTAAAAGAAGATTGCTGCCATCAGAACAAATGAGATGGGTCTGTCTGCGGACTGCAAGAGGGGGGCGTAACAAGAAAGGGGCGTAACTTGTTGAGGGGCCGTAACTTGAAGTTGTCCAAATCACACAATAGAATCACGCGAGATGTCAAAACGAAATGAATAGCAGAACCGCAATCACAGGAACGCATTTCCAGGACCCTAGTTTTAGAGGACCGAAACAAGTGCCACCAAGGCAGTATTTTAACCCTTTTTTTTTTTTTTTAAGAGGTTTTTAAAATGATTATGTGTTTAGATTTTGCTTGCTATTATTTGAAAAACAGATTGATCAATTTCCTTTAAAGGTAAGCATTAAATCATAAATGATTTAAAGTGGCCATTGTTAATTTCTTATTTCTTGGGCTTCACTTTTTGACTTTCTCTGTGTCTTGGGATTTTTCCATTGTGCAGCTCATGTACCTACCTAGACAAAACAAACAGTAGTAGTCCTTGGACACACTGACACTCTCACATAGGCTACAACCAGAAGTTGAAGACACATTTATGCACATACATTTCTTATTATATTTCATGAAATGCCATACATGGTAAGGTTTGATTCTTAAGTCTTATGATTGTGTGCTCAAGCCATCATGGAGATTGTTGTTTGACCTATGTCTATAAATATGACCCTTCTTCCTGAATAAATCTGAGAATGCTTTGTACCACACTTGATCTGTGTCTGCTTGGTCATTCTCCCGAGATCTCGTGCTGCTGCTGCTGACACACATCACAGGGGTTGAGGCGCCTGTTTCTTAACTGATGACTGAGACTACAAATATTCTACCTATTATTGAGATTTTGATCTAACAGTTGGTTTATTACACCCAAATACTGCTTTCTTTATTGCAATTAAATCTGGTTTCTAGGAATGTTGAGTAATTATTGGGTCCAAGTTGCATAATTTAATAACTCATCAAGTAAAATAAACAAGGAATGGTATAGCCTTTTCAGTCAATCACATTTTAAAGGGAATACACAAGGATGACTCTGGGGGTAGATTTAAGATTGTGTATATTTTATAAAATAATATATTGCAACAGTTGAATTTGAACACACACAAAAACAAATTTGTTGATGACGTGAACCACATAGGAAGAACTTCATGGACAACGTCTTCACTGACTCCTAAGAGAGAGAAAGAGAGAAGTGAATGAAATAAGAAATATATGAAATAATGTTCAACTCTAATTTTTTATTTCAAATTTGAAAGATCTTAGTCACCACAGAACACACACATTATATATGATACAAAATTATATCAATCTTCACACCAAATAATGTTCATATTACTGTTATTGCATACTGTTCAAAGATTTGGGTGAACAGGTTCTTGAAACATTCATGTCAATAAAGCACATCTGACCCGAGAAAAAAGAATAATAGAGATGCAAGAAATCTGACTTTTCCTGTCCTTTAAATATTTAAAGCCCACATTGTGATGTATGCAGTAGCACTACATACCAACTGGATGCTCTCCCCTCTTTTCTCAATCGTTTCTCTATTATTCTATTAAATTCCTCCACTTCACTGAAATAGTAAATAAAGAAAATAATCACTGCTGGGTTAACAGAAATGCTGTTTAAAAGGATACATTGTACATTGTGTAAAAACAATTCAATTTTCTACACTTACCTATGATGATAATGTGGACCAGAGAGGAAGACCTGCTCAGCATCCTGCAGTGACAAATTCTGAAGTCCAGCCAGGCCATATATGATGGCCTATCAAAAGAAAATTGTTAATTGAAATATGGTCTGTAGATAAGCAGCATATGGTATAATATACAGAAGAGTTTGAAAGGGCAGAAACATGCACAATACATTATATTGTTATGCATACCTCTGGAAATAGAACACCACAGATTAACTGCACTTCATCTGTGAAGCTCAGTTTCGTTGGTGTTTTATGTAATACTGACTTCAGAAAAGCAAAAAGGTTGTCCTGTTGTTCTTCACTGTCAAGGTAGACAGGCACCTGGCGTAAGGACTTCGGAGGATACCTGTAGTAGTTTGGGCCTTCAAAAATTGGATTTTTTAATATCCCCTCCCAACAAACTGTTGGATGAAGCTGGAAGCAAATAAATTAAGATTATTTATATATATATATATATATTTACTTATTTATTTATTTTTCTCCCCAAACATTAAAAAACTATAATAATAATGTAGTGGGTTCGTTCCAATAATTATTATTACAACATTTTCCAAAAGAGTCATGTACTCTAAAGGAAAAAATAACGTTACAAATAAAATGTTACAGATAGGACTTACACTAATGTTAATTAATACAGCACATAGTAAACCTCAGTTCAACCAACCACTAATATCATTTAAATTAACGTAAAGCTAATGTTAAACTAATTTAATCTACAAGCAACGTAACAATTTTCAGCGGGCTAGCTATCTTATTTATGCCAGCCAACAGTTGTTAACCCGCCAGAACCTAAAAAAAAAAAGCTTACTTAAGAACAATAAGAGAGAACAGATAATCTTAGATAGATATTCAACTTCAGAAACAATACCAATATGCCTTACTACTGTATTAAAATGATTTATACACTTCAATTTCAAAAAGTGTCTCGGGAAAATATTTTTACCGTTGTCTCATTACGAGCAGCCATATTGCCGTTTTGACATCTCGCGTGATTCTATTGTGTGATTTGGACAACTTCAAGTTACGCCCCCTCAACAAGTTACGCCCCTTTCTTGTTACGCCCCCCTCTTGCAGTCCGCAGACAGATTCTATTGGAACAAATAGCTACTTTTAAAATTAAAATAACATGAAATTTCAACTACAGCCAGTAGATGGCTTCAAAGCATTACTCAATGGCTCATCTGCAATTTCCTTATCATGGGTATACTACATCTTTTCACAAGTTTTTTTATTTATTTAGATTTATGTTTAGACACTATAAAATAATTATTATAACAATAAAAATGACTCTTTTTCAAAGTTTAGCATTTACTGAAGTATCATTTGAATATAGTATGTGTTTTATGTATGTTATATGTGTATATGTTGTGAGTATTTGCATTTGTTCATGAATGTGCTGTGGTGTCACTCCAAAATTTCTGTGTGTTCTGCATTGTAGCTGATTTATTCTTGACAAATTATGTAACAGAGAGCAACTTATGGCAGCCCATTTTTCATTTCTTATGAGGGATTTTGGGGATTTGGGAGGTGGGGTGGTGGTGTTATGTGTGTTTACACCATCAGGGATGTGTTGTGGTATCACCCCTTAATTTTTTTGTGTTTTCTGCGTTGTAACTTTTTTTGACAAATTATGTAACAAAAAGCTATTTTTTTGTAGTCTCCCATTGATGTCTATGGGTGATTGTTGGGGGGAAGGGCTGTTTGTGAGGGTGTGGAGCAGTGTATGTGTGAGTGAACATGAGTGTTGACACTTCACTTCTGTGTATTTGTATGCTGTGTTGTGGCTGATTCAGTTTTTTTATTTGAAAAAAATAAAAAAAGTATTGATTTTTTCAAGATATCATTACAATTTATTTATTTATTTTTTGTTTGTTTGATTGTTTGTAGAGCTAGCAAGTGTCAACCACGACATCAAGTCTCATGCCATTTAGGCTAAGAATATTGTCTATAGCTTTGAAGCCACAGTGACGCATGATTTTCATTCCCTGTATCCCCACTTCAGACAGCACATACTCCCTTAAACTGTTTCATGAAAAGCACAGGCATATCATTCACAGTCGAGTGAAGATGTGAGGAAATATGTCATTTTACTCTGCGTTAAAGGAGAGTCTGGGTGTGAATGTTTTGAAGTGAAAGTCAAAGGAGGAAAAAAAAATGCTCTTAAATTAAATCTTGCCATCTGGGCTTTGTGCTGAAAGTTACCACTTGGATTTAAAAAGCAGTGATGTCACTGATAGCTTAGCCCCACCCACTGAAGTTTTTCAACACTTTTTGGGACGCATATCACATACTATGAACCTTTCAGAGTGTGAGATGATCTGTTTACAGCAGCAGATGTCAAAAATGAGTTAAAAGTACATTTTAAGCATTCTATCAATTACGATAACTGTTAATAAACTACTCCTAGTATGGGTAGCTGCAGCTTGGAGTAACTGCCTTCAGAAAGGTAAGATTTAACAGTAAAAAACTGCATGTGAATCATTCAGATTCGGTGATATTTTAGTCCCCCAGACTATTTAAAGTGGTGGTTCACCAAAACGAAATGTTAAAAGCTTTTCACAATACTTTGGTATGTCCATTATAATAAATAAAAATAATTATTGCATTTAAATCATTTTATAAATCATTAATAAATTCTATCATACACTAGCATTTTGTCATGTCCCTGAGGCACTTCACTGATTCTGAATGTACTAAAATATTTAACAAAATGTGCAGAGTGTCTGTAATTTTTGGCAATATTGTAAGTATTTATTTGTGTTACTTTCTTGTGAAAAATATTTTTCTAAAAAAAANACTATAAAGTTATGTCCCTCAGTCTGAACTCAACTCCGTCACACCAACCATTCTCCACCTATAATAATGTAGACCCCCCAGATGTGACATCATTTACCAGAAATGACATCATTCAAGTCTCTTTAACAGCGGTGCAGAAGATGGTGAGTATATCATAGTTTTTATTCATATTTTTGAGGCGTACTGTCAAGGGAGGGTACTGTCAAGCTTAACTCAACCCCATCACATACAATAAAGATGGAAAATGATTATTTTTCAAAATTTTATTTTAATCCATACAATGTACTTATTTCATTGCTGCCATATATGGTCTACTTCCCTACTCTACACGAGGAGCAGTGGCCATTTTGTGCAAAGAACCTCATCCCCATCACACTCAACTTTGTCACATATCAGTATGTTTCTCATTGTTTTCAGGGGTTGAACATTTGTGACAGGGTTGAGTTTCACTTCATTTATGAATAATTTTAATAATAATAATAAAAAAAGTCATTTTTTCAGTAAAGATATACTCACAAAAAGCATGACAGCTCATAATTTTGTTATAAATAATCTTGTAAACATTGACAAGCATCCTATGTCAGAAATGGCAGCCACATCAGCAGCAGAAAGACTGTGTTGTGCATGAAGATATGTTGACCCAGAAAGAAGGGCACAATATGAGATAGAGACTAAATTAAAAATATAAAATTGAAGGCAATGTCTCCCTTCAAATCATCTTCAACCTTGTCACACTATTCTCAACTATTCTTTTGGGGGAAAAAATAGAGAAGACGATTAAAAATGAAGAAATTTTTTGCTGATTACCACCTGACATGTTAAGGACTAACAGTAAAATTGTGGTTTTAGTTAAACGTCTAAATTGAAAACATTTTTTACAAAAATAAAGAGACCACAGACACACAGTTTATCTATTTTTAACTTCATTGCCATAAAAATGTAAAAAATATCATAAATGTTACATTTGTAGTTACTAAAGTGTTATGAGGGACACATGAGCAGTAGGTAGATGTTTGATTTATAACAAATAGTGTGTAAAATCCCTTTTTAAACCAACTCCATTTTGTCCCTTAACGGGGTTGAGAATAAAAATCTGGGGGAAGAAAAATAAATAAAAGGTCTTTAATGCCTGAGGTGGGAAAATATGATTTGTGGGAGGTTTGATCCCTGACAGCAACATAGTGTCAGCCTAGATCTGGCCCACATCTGGTCCGTGTGTAATCCACATATACCAGAGGTGGGCCGGATCTGGCCCACACTATGCTGCTGTCTGGGATATGTGCCTAATGATTTGGGGTATTTAGACAAAATAATTATATATAGTTTAAAAATCCAGAATGAAATATTACAGAATCCCAGGACCAAAAATAAACCAAAAATAGCTAATTATTTAAAGGAGCAGAGTGCTGATTGGTCAGTTTACATTTGGGCTTTTGATTGGTCAGTTCTGCAGCAATGTTACACATCGGTCAAATCTTTATATGATACCTCTGAAAATTCTGTTGTCAGTTGTATAAAAGAAAAGTTATTACATATTTGAAGTCTTATGAAACAATATTTTTGAATATCACTCCCATTACATTGGCAAAATGATAAAATGGAATATTCCGTTAACATTGACAACCAAGAAGAAGAAAAAAAGAAACGTTTTTAAAACATTTAAAAAACTGGACGTTTTGAATATTCAGACAACATTCAGAAATAGCGTTTTTATAACTCAATTGAAACAGTAGCACATTTTTTTTAAGCTGCGTATAGCCTATAAAGTTTTTAGTAATCTTTTATTGAGTAAATATTTAATGCAGCATCTCAATAAATATAAACTGTTATGTATAGGCCTACGGTGAATCATGTTCAAATATGTGTTCAAAATAGTTATGTGAATAATAGTTAAATAGTGTTGAAATAATGTCAGAAGTAGTTTTAAATGAGAGGGAGAACACTGCTGAAACGTCACATTGGATATTAACAACTCTCATGCATTTGATTTAGTCGCCATCTAGCGCACAAAAGATGCACATACACTCGAGTAGTAATGACTTTCACTTTCATGTTCCTTCATTCATTGCTTTCATTCATTACTGAATCTTGACAAGACATTCAGGCAGACAAACAGACGGATGTATTTTTTAGAAACCTCCTTTCCTGAGAATTAACGGTACGTTTCACTCAGAATAACAAGGAAAAATCCCACTGAATTCCAGCTATTTTCTGCCCAATTCCATCGTATCCAGGGGAATTCCGTCTCAAGGTGGTTGGTGGGAAAGTCTCACCGAGATTCCAGGGAATCCCTCTAAAGGTGTTTATAAAGCTCTCGAAATGTTCTGTGGTCAGAGTTAAGTGAGCTTGAGGGGGATTCTCGTACCCGGAAAGAAACTTCTGGAAAGAACTCGATTCAAGGACTCCGCAGTCGATCCAGCAAAGGTGAGGCGACACGTGTGTGTGTTCAAATAAAAAATAAAATAAAAAACTACAACCGAGCTAAAATGACAAAAGAAGGGGGAAAAAAAATGGCAAAATGCGATTTTTATTTTTTAGATTAGTCAGTAGCCTATAGTCATTATTAAAATTAGTTTTACATAACACAGTCCTTTGTATACAATTATAGAGCAAATTTCATAAAAATGTTCCTAGAAAGTAGGCTACATCTGAAGTAATTTTTCTCTTTCATAAATAGTATGAATTTTCTATATGCTATAGAGGAGACCAAGAATAGTTAGGATATAACTCTGGGTCGATTGTAACGGTCAGTTTAACCACTTAGAAGGTACAGGGTTGGAATCACAACATGACCACCATCCTCTTGACGGACAAAAACGAATTTTGAAGTAAGAAATATATGTTTTACATTTGGTTATTATATTTATTTGATTTGTGATCATGTTAGTAGATGCTAAATTATTATAAAACATGAATCAGCAGATTCTGTCTTTAATTCTGTGTGTGTGTGTGTGCGTTTTTGTGATTTATGAGGACACAAATTTGTATAATGACATGGGTATTACACTGGTATTACGACGTAAACATGAAATATGAGGACATTTCATGAGTCCTCATATTTAAAATAGCTTTAAAAACATACTAAACAATGTTTTATTAAAAATGTAAAAATGCAGAATGTATTCTGTGATGGGTAGGTTTAGGGGTAGTGGAGGGGGACAGAATGTACAGTTTGTACAGTATAAAAACCATTACACCTGTGGAATGTCCACACTAAGACAGTGTTAATTTTGACAAGAAATTTTAATTTAGTTTTAGTCTTAGTCTTTTGACTATAATTCTTTTTAGTTTTAGTCAAGTTTTAGTCATCTGATTTGTTTTAATTTTAGTCTTATTTTAGTCGACTAAAATTGCTTGGTATTTTAGTCGACTAAAATTGCTTGGTATTTTAGTCGACTAAAATAGCTTGGTATTTTAGTCGACTAAAATAAGACTAAAATCAATAACAGATTTACTAGACAATTTTTTACCGCTGGTATAGGAAACAAACTTAACCACAATATATAAAACACAAATTCAACTTTATTTCAACACAACTGTGTCTTTATTTCAATTCAAAAGCTTTTATGCAGCAACATCTAACGGCCGTTGCAGTGACGCGATGACTTTACCAGTCGGCGATTGGCTCTTATTTAGAAGGCGGGACTTATTCCGCCATATTGCGCGTTACACTTTCTCCCATTCAAAACAATACGAGTGACTCGTCTTGTGTTATTCTATAGTCTTTGCGCGAGCTCAGTCAAAGACTGAATACCTTCTTCACGTCTCAATAAGTCAGGCTCTGATTGGTTCTCTTCTCATGCAGTCTCGCCTGTTCCGTTTTGCCGATTGGTTCTTTTGTTCATTCCTCGCATCTCTCCCGTCTGCTGATTGGATTTTCGTCACAGTCTATTTTCGTCTCGTCCTTTATTCGTTGACGATAATGTCATCAATTTAGTCATAGTTTTAGTCTTCATCAGTGACTTCTTTTTTAGTTTTCGTTTCGTTTTCGTCAGAAAAAATATATTCGTGACGAAAATAATGACGAAAATATTTAGTCAACGAAATTAACACTGCACTAAGATAGCAAAACAAACCTGTGTGTGTGTGTGTGTGTGTGTGTGTTTATAGGGAATATCCCAAAGATTTTGTACAAATGATTGTTTTCTCTACCGGGTTTATCTAGGTTGGTTTAAATGCGTATTTCAAATTATATGGTTTTCTGAAACCCTCCTATTTTTGCTGTGGCTGAGTAAAATTGTGAACACAATAAATCATACACTGAGAGTGAAGAATGTAATCAAACTAGTTTTTAAAGGATTAGTTCACTTTTAAATACACTTTTCCTGATAAATTTACTCACCCCCATGTCATCCAAGATGTTCATGTCTTTCTTTCGTCAGTCGAAAAGAAATGAAGGTTTTTGAGGAAAACATTCCAGGATTTTTCTCCTTATAGTGGACTTCAGTGGGTATCAAACAGTTGAAGGTCATAATTAGTTTCACTGCAGCTTCAAATTGTTCTACACGATCCCAGATGACAAATAAGGGTCTTATCTAGCGAATCGATCGGTCATTTTCGAAAAAAATACAACCGTTTATGCTTTATAAACAAAATATCGCCTTGAACGTACTTTCCGCTTCGGCATTCTTCATAACGCTTACGCTGAATGTCCTACGCCTTCCCTATTCTACTTACGTAACGAACGTGGCGCCAGTTTCGTTTTTTCCATAAGTTGAATAGGGAAGGCGTAGGACATTCAGCGTAAGCGTTATGAAGAATGCCGAAGCGGAAAGTACGTTCAAGGCGATATTTTGTTTATAAAGCATAAACGGTTGTATTTTTTTCGAAAATGACCGATCGATTCGCTAGATAAGACCTTTATTTCTCATCTGGGATCGTGTAGAACAATCTGAAGCTGCAGTGAAACTAATTATGACCTTCAACTGTTTGGTGCCCATTGAAGTCCACTATAAGGAGAAAAATCCTGGAATGTTTTCCTCAAAAACCTTCATTTCTTTTCGACTGACGAAAGAAAGACATGAACATCTTGGATGACATGGGGGTGAGTAAATTTATCAGGAAAAGTGTATTTAAAAGTGGACTAATCCTTTAAGGTTGATGTTCTCCGGTTGAAAGTATTTTTTTTATAAATGGTAAACTCTCAAAAAAAAGGTAGCCTACAAATAGTCTCACTGGGTCGGTACCCTTTCAAAAGGTACACCATTTTTGCATATTAGTACCTTAAAAGTGCATATTGGTACCAAAGGTGTACATATTAGCATCTTTTTAAAGGGTACCGTCCCACTCCCAGTGACAACAGAGTGTAGGTTTAGGGGCAAGTTGTCATTTATTTTATGTGTTGTAATTATATGTAATTTATTCATTGCAATTACTTTGGGCCATATGCTGTGGAAGATGCCTTTTTTAGATTGTACGCATTATAATATTCGCCATTCCTCTCAAATTAGCAGCAATAAACAGCAGGTTTCCATGGAGGCAGCTGACCCCATATGGTGTGACAACATGCCCCACTCTATCACCCCTGTTCTGTACAGTGTGAATTGGGTCATATTAGTTTGACCTTTGATTTTTGAGCTACACGAATACATGAACTTTTGCCAACAATGATAAGAGCACAGACTAGTAAAATACATAAAAATAAAGCAGCAGGACATTCATTCGCCGCTAGAGAGCTGATTCATGCAGTGAGCAAAATGTGCGTCACGAGTGTCTGATCATAACCATGTGTGGATGACAAAACGCTCTGCTGGACTGGCAGTGTGACCAGACTCACTCGAGCTGAACAGCAACATCTTTATTATCCCCTTATGAGCTGGATGCAGAACATTTTGTTTTCCTTACATGACACACAGCCAGACTCGGCAGTTTTGGTTATTTTCGGTGAGTCAAGCCTCGGCCTGTTTAACGGACGGGAGAAGCCATGAAGATCTGCCCGTCTGGGTCACTGTAGGTGATTCACACGTGGAGCTCAAAGTACTGTTGAGTGTGTATGATTCAGTCATTTGACACAAACGTCAGACTTTCATTCTGCTGAGAACACAAGCCCTTCAGTAGAATCAGAATAATCTGTTGTTTAACTCTATAAAGACATATTTAATACACAAAATTCAAGGTCCCTAAATTATCAACATGATCAAAACCTTGTTGAAAAAAACCCCGAAACCTGATCGAAACCTGTTGCACACAATCTGCTACATGCATTCTGACATCTGATTGATAGTTTATACTTATTTAGCAAGTAAAAGACTTTAGTCTATTTGTAGAAACGTCCGAGTCGCGGTTCACGTGTCTTTTTGCTGTGAAATCTTAACTGATTTTTATAAAGTAAACATAAGTATAACTTGAACACTGGACTGAAGCAGCAGGTTTACTTGATTATAATTTTTTAGAAAAATCATGTTAAAATGCGAGTATCAAATCCATCAGGCTTTTAAAGAATGTTTATATGTTCTTCTCTCAATCATCATTTTAATGAATTGCATTGTGTTTTAAAACTACAGAGCTTTGATCATAAAACTAAGCATTTAAATATCATCTTACTAGGACATATTATCAGCACATATAGAGTGACAACTGATATGTATATGTATTTTATGTAAGTAGTCTGGTATACTGTTATAAACATCGCATTGAATTACATTACAAGCTATCAGAATTTCATCTTATTTGTTGGCCATTTAAATATCAGCATTTGCACCAAATTGCATATTTTTGCTCACTTTGGGCCTCTGAATAAAACTGAGCTCCATATTCT
Organism: Anabarilius grahami; assembly: GCA_003731715.1. Taxonomy (NCBI): domain Eukaryota; kingdom Metazoa; phylum Chordata; class Actinopteri; order Cypriniformes; family Xenocyprididae; genus Anabarilius; species Anabarilius grahami. Next base: position 1,267,642 of record RJVU01049603.1, read on the forward strand.
CACTATATCATAAAATATGAACCATAAAAACCTGATGTATCAAATATGATACTCAAAAGAAAACATACATGCAAACTTTTTTCTTTTTCAGATTTTTAAGTTTCAATAAACTGTACAATTTTTCATATATCAGGCTTTACAGGGTTAAGTGTTTTTTCCTTTATAGGAAAATATGTGTCCCTACTGTAATTAAAGCACACACACTTACTGCTTGAAGAATTAAGGCGTATAGACTGAAACAATGTGAGTATCTCAGTGTGTTTTTTTCTGCTGTTTTTGTAGGTAATGGAAAGTTGAGAGCAATGGTGCTGCTAGGCGTTTTTTGGGTTTGGCGGTTTGCGCACGGATGGAGGTATTTCATGTTTGTAATGTGGGAGGATCCAGGTGGGATTCAGTGATGGGGTTTGGCACAGGAAGTGACTCACCTCACTGAGAAATTAGGCCAACAGTCTGACAATTATTATTATCAGTATAATCATTCACACAATTGTCAGTAGGATCAGGATTACTGTAGGATTTTATAAAGCATTAGAAAGATGGTAGACAAGCATGAGTAGCCGATCAGACAATCAGTAACACTTTACAATAAGGTTCCATTTGTTAAAGGTGCAATATGTAAGAATTTTGCAGTCAAATATCCAAAAACCACTAGGCCAGTGTTATATATTTTGTTCAATTGAGTACTTACAATATCCCAAATGTTTACAACTATTTGTAAATCGTGAGAAATTTGCAATTTTAGCCGTGTGAGGAGTCGCCTGTCAGTTGCGTCATACCCGTGTCACCCTCGGCTTCCGGTTTTATTTTGTAGAAACCATGGAAACACCAAAGACGCTTTAATATTTACATGTTTTAATAGACAAGGGAACAACTGTTTTGATATATTTGTAGACAGAAAACTATTGTTATATAGCTCAACACGTTTAGTCTTATTGTTTAAATCTAATTTTCTTGATTTTTTTGCGAGTACCATGCTTTACCATGCCTCAGAGAAAAACACTATTTTTTTGAAGTAGATAACATAGCATAATCAGATGCAGCTTTATTTTTAGTAACAGTAATACAGAATTTTCTTTATCATACAATACGTTTTAAAATCCATCTAGCATTTAATATGATATTCTAAAATTGATCTATCTTACTGCTGTGTGTCTTAAACAAGTGTCTCACAGCAGCCACCGAGGGAATGCACAAAGTAACGTTATAACATAATTTTCAACACACTCAAATGTATCTAATATGATAAACAGAGCTGTGTTACCTCATATTCATGACCAGAAAAGCGGAAGCAGCGCCGGCGACTGTGGCATAATAAAAGTTCCGCAGCTCGCGGCGTGTGATGCGCAATCGCTCCAGCGGCCTCGTTCAGCTCCCACAACACTCGGTCCTGCTCTGCTTCATACTACAGTAATGTTAATAATCGCATCCATTAACATGATTTCTTCCCGAGTCCTATCCCAATAGTTTTCCACCGGCTGTGATGCGAAAACCACATGTCCCAAGATTCCGCGCTCAAACTTGGAGTCATCAAGCTACACCTTTGTTTTGAATAGGCCTCTAGCAACCTCTAGCGGACAGAAAATATTACATATTGCACCTTTAACATGAACTAACAATTAGCCTAAAATACTTTTAAAGCATTTATTAATCTTAATGTTAATTTCATCATTTACTTATGCATTATTACAACCAAAAGTATATGTGAATATTATTAGTAACACTTAACAGCAACTTTACATTGACTATAACAATGAGCAATACATTTGTTACAGTATCTATGTTAATATTGTTAGTTCATGTTAAGGTCCATTAAATAATATTTACAAATACAACTTTTGATTTTAATAACGCTTTAGTAGCCTATAAATGTTCAAATTAACATTAACAAAGATTAATAAAGGCTTTTTTGATCAAAGATTAATAAATAGGCCAATGTTATTTTTCATTGTTCGTTCATGTTACATAATGTTATCAATTAGAACCTTATTCATATTATTCAAGCCTGCGCTGACATGAACTGACAATGAGATATAAAGCTAATAAAATATAGGCGTTACTTGTTAACGCATTAACTAACGTTAACTAATGGGAACATAATGTTAGTCCTAAGTGTTACCTAGTCGTCAATCAACATTATAAGCTGTATAATTGTGCAGTAATTATAAGCTATAAAGGATTTTAACATAAAAAAATGATTCTATATATTCGAAACAGTTTTGACTGACCCGTTTTTTAACCGGGTGTAAATATGTGATACGCACTACTAGTTAATAAAGGCGTGGACTGTAAGTGAGTGACAAAGCATCGGGTCAGATTCAGCAGAACAAGAAAAAAAACGGAAAGTCTGTCGAATTATTAAATGATTCATCCGTAAAATCTACCCTGACTCAGCACGAGACCCCCTCCAAGAGTCTAGCTCACATCCCAAGAGATGCAGGACCCCGTCTAGACCGAGACCACGCGTGATTCACACAAACATGAAGCACCGAGCAGAGCTTTGCATTTAAAAGCATTTTGAAAGTATCTTCAGGCCAGTGTAACCTGAATGCCGGGATAATCTGACGCCTGACGTGCGCGCTCCATTATTCTCCTCTAACATGGGCGCGGCGCTGTGGTGACGCGATCGCGCTGAAACACACCTGAACACACCTGAAGCCTGCCGAAGTTTGCTGACTCACCTCATTCGGGAAAAAAAGCTCTTCAGTGGAAGCAGCTCGATTCATTTCAGCGACCTTTTTAGCGACACGAGAGATTATTGAAATATCGACAGCAGAAACGATGTTGAGGAACATCTTTATTATAGCAGCAGAACGTTTTCCGACTCAAAAGCAGCAGGGTAAGTTGATTTTTATTGCTCTTCATTGAGGTAAATTTCTTAAAAAACTTTTTTTTTAAGACTTACTGTGTTTACCATTGTTTTTTTTTCCTTATGAAAAAAACTTTCCAGTTTTATTTATATCTACATTATGAAGATTTTTCATATATTTTCTACTATTTACCTTATTTATTTCCCAATAACATGGTGAAAATGTTTTTTTATTTATTCTGACTGTTGAGAGTATTTTTGTTTTATGGTGTGATAAAAAGAGATATCAAACCCCCCTCTGTAAAAACCTTTAAATCTAATATGTCAACAAAATTAAATAATAATTTTGAATATGGCTCTATCCATTGTTTAGATATCTGTCCTGTAAATACTGCGTATGCAATCAA
>RJVU01049603.1:1270866-1285922 GCA_003731715.1 Anabarilius grahami
AAAAAAAAAAAAAAAAAAGAAAAAAAAAAAACTTTTGTGTTCAGCAGAAGAAAGAAATTCATACAGGTTTGGAACAACTTGAGGGTGAGTAAATGATGACAGCATTTTTTGGGTGAACTATCCCTTTACTTACATATTCAAACATAACATTTCAGAAAACTTGTACAAAACAGTACTGTGATTAATCAACTGAGCGAAGAGATCTCGATTATCCCTGTTCAACTGTCTCTTTCCACCTGACCCTTCAAAATGAATTTATTTCTAGGAGCAGTTGTCTAATTCAGTGTTTCCCAAATCTGTTTTGTCTTATTTACTCCATCGATCCCATCAGTAAGGCTCAAATAACCCTTCATAAACAATATACAGTAATTCCTTTTAAATCACATTACAATGATTCACTTTTAAAACAATCAATACTGTGGGTGAAATAGATATGTGCGTCATCAGATACAGTGTGAGAAATATTAAAAATACTATTGTAAACAAAGTGAGTGAAAAAATGAAGAAATTGTCACCCACATAAATTGAGAACACATATCTGTATTTTTCATCAAAATGTGTTAAATCGGCAGCAAAAGATATTTTTAAGATATTTTAAATTAAAACAATGGAATACCTTCAAAACAAGTTCCTCCTCAATCCTGTTTATATATGCTTCATTGAGACTCACATCCGTGGTTGATTCTGTCATATTAAATACAGTTGTTGCATGTGTTTTGTTTTTTAAATAAACTGCTACAGTAGCTTTACAGTAGCTGTGAAAATGTTGTTGTGAAGTTGTTCATCAGGTCTAGAGGAGACAGCCAAGTTTTCGGATCGGAAGAGAAAACATGGCAAGATGTTGGCATAGCTGTTTGTGTTTACGGCCCTGCTATGCCTCCATATTGCCATTTTTTTTACTTCCAATGCCTGCACAGCAACAAGAAATGCAACCAATCCACAGTGTTATTCACAGTGGCTGTTCGTGTTTATGACATGTCTCATATGTGAGAAAAATAAGAATCACTTTTATTTAAAATTAAATGATGTTAAATAGATCATTTAGATATGTTTTACAAACCTCTCAGATTTATAGAGGTCTTTTTAGAGAAATTATTCATTCATTCATTCATGCATTTATTCAGTGAATAATTCAGTTGTTCTTTTGTTATGTAACATTTTCTCATAACCCTATAGTGTATGTATATAATATGTAAAAACTCAAGAGCCAAAGGGCACACATTTTATTTAGTTGTATAATGTCACAATGATTTTATAATTTTATTCTGATTTAATTCTTATGGATGATGATATATTAATGATGATAAGCTGTTTAAAATTATTTTATAATAATGTATTTATATATAATTATAAATAATGATGATTACAAAGTACTGTAATTGTGTTTGTGTTGATCTATTTCAAGTAAAGACACTTTATTTCAATGTTCCACTTTAGCATGCTACTAACTACTAATGTTGCAGCTACTTGTCAACTAACTTTCATTAAAGTATTAGTAGAGTGTATTTTTAATTTCTAAATATCAGCTAACACTCATTCTACTGACTATATGTAACTTTGCATCTACTTATCAACTTATTCTACTAAGCCTTACAGTCTACTAATACTCCTATGAGAGTTAGTTGACATACACTACCAGTCAAAAGTCTGGAAACATTACTATTTTTTATGTTTTTGAACGAAGTCTCTTATGCTCATTAAGGCTGCATTTATTTAATAATAAATACAGAAAAACAATAATATTATGAAATACTATTACAATTTAAAATTATGGTTTTCTATTATAATACACTTTAAAATATAATTTATTTCTGTGATGCAAAGCTGAATGTTCAGCATCATTACTCCAGTCTTCAGTGTCACATGATCCTTCAGAAATCATTGTAATATGCTGATTATTATATTATTATATTATCAATGTTGGAAACAGTTGTGCTGCTTAATATAATTTTATAACCTGTGATACTTTTTTTAGGATTCTTTGATGAATAAAAAGTTAAAAAATATCAGCATTTATTTAAAATAGAAATCTTTTGTAACAATATACACTACCGTTCAAAAGTTTGGGGTCAGTAATTGTTTTTCTTTCTTTTTTTGAAAGAAATTAATACTTTTATTCAGCACGGATGTGTTAAATTGATAAAAAGTGATAGTAAAGATTTATATTGTTAGAAAAGATTTATATTTGAATAAACGCTGTTCTTTTTAACCTTTTATTCATCAATGAATCCTGAAAAAAGTATCACAGGCTAAAAATATATTAAGCAACACAACTGTTTTCAACATTGATAATAACTGATTATCAAATCAGCATATTAGAATGATTTCTGAAGGTGACACTGAAGACTGGAGTAATTATGCTGAACATTCAGCTTTGCATCACAGAAATAAATTATATTTGAAAGTATATTAAAATAGAAAACCATAATTTTAAATTGTAATGATATTTCACAATATTGTTTTTTTTCTGTATTTATTATGAAATAAATGCAGCCTTAATGAGCATAAGAGACTTCGTTCAAAAACATTAAAAATAGTAATGTTTCTAAACTTTTGAGTGGTAGTGTATAANGGAATAATTTCACCAAACAGTGAAGGTTTGAATCTCAATTAGGGGAAACATTCATCAAATTTAAACAAAGTTTTACTGAATTCACCAAAAAATACTGCAATACAACATTTGTGTTCATTTGTTATTTATATTTATGGGCCAGAGCACTAACTATTAAACACACACACACACACACACACACACACTCAGGTTTGTTTTGCTATCTTAGTGGGGACTCTTCATAGGCGTAATGGTTTTTATACTGTACAAACTGTATATTCTATCCCCCTACACTACCCCTATCCCTAAACCTAACCATCACAGGAAACATTCTGCATTTTTACATTTTCAAAAAAACATCATTTAGTATGTTTATTAATCCATTTCCCTCGTGGGGACCGCTGGCTGGTCCCCACGATGTAGGTGATCTCAGGTTTTTATTACATCGTGGGGACATTTGGTCCCCACGATGTAATATAAACAAGAACACACACACACACAAATGTTTAAGTGAGAATAATTATGCTCATTTGCTGAGAACCTTTATAACACACCCAGATATGAAGCAGGCACCAGAGTAATCCTTCAGTTTAATCTTTCATGGTTAGTCAGCAGTGCCGTCTTCAGCGAACACTCATGTGAAGGGTGTATTTGGGATTAACACTGACTGGGAACGGGAATCTGATGGTAGAGGAAATGACTCAACTGAATTCAGTCTCAGAACCGAACCGGTTCAAACACGACTACTGCTGCAAGGTCCTTATAAGATGGGTGGGCTCTGGTTTGGATGAAAATAATCCAATTCTAATGTCATATTTCTTGTCAGCAATTAAAGGCATTATTTTCTAGCTTTCATAGACCTAGTCTGAACCAAACCATTTGGTTGGTTTGGTATTTTAAAGAAAGAAATTCAAATTTCTGGTTTCAGTTACTTGTTTGTGATTTGGTTTTAATTGTTTAATTACAGAATTTATATCATCTGAATGAGAATGAGATTCCCTTTTATGTTAATATATAAACTTATTGTAACACTTTACAACAAGGTTCATTAGTTAACATTAGTTAACATGAACTAATAATGAACTGCACTTATACAGCATTTATTAATCTTATTTCAACATTTAATACATTATTAAAATCTTGTTAACATTAGTTAATGCACTGTGAACTAACATGAACAAACAATGAACTGTATTTTTATTAACTAACGTTAATGAAGATTAGTAAATACACACTCTAAAAAATGCTGGGTTAAAAACAACCCAAGTTGGGTTGAAAATGGACAAACCCAGCAATTGGGTTGTTTTAACCCAGTGGTTGGGTTAAATGTTTGCCCAACGTGCTGGGTAGTCTTATTTAACTCAACTGTTGTATAAAAATTACTGTATTGCCTGCTTAAAATGAACCCAAAATATGCTGGAAATGAACATTTATTAATATGTTTAATAAATGAGCATTTATTAATAAGATAATGAATAATAAACAATAAACATTTATTAAATTGCTTATTAATAAATGTACACCTTTTGATTATTATTGGTGCTTCTAGTAATTATGTGTCTGATTTTTAATTTCTCACCTATTTTGGATTCATTTTAAGCCAGCCATATAGTCATTTTTAATCAGTAGTTGGGTTAAGTAAAACTACCCAGCAGGTTGGGCAAACATTTAACCCAACCACTGGGTTAAAACAACCCAATTGCTGGGTTTGTCCATTTTCAACCCAACTTGGGTTGTTTTTAACCAAACATTTTTTAGAGTGCAGTAACATATTAATTGCTCATGGTTATTTCATGTTAGTCAATATATTAACTAATGTTTAACTAATGAACCTTATTGTAAAGTGTTACCAACTTTTCATCATGTAAAAAAGAAAAAACTATACGTAAACATCACCATCGTAATTGATCAAAGAAAAATCGAAATGTTGCATGCTCTTTGCATGCACATCTGTGGTCGTAGGGTTCGCAAATGGATCTAACTGAGGGGTTAGAGACGGGCTCTGCCTTTTCTCTGCTGGCAGATCCAGTGTCTCAGTTCAGGTGTCGGAAGCACGCACTGCGGTTTCTTCCGCCCCGGTTGAGGCAGTATCACTACAATTACCTAGTTCTGAGGAATTGGACGTTGTCAGTGTTGCAACAGGAGAAACTGAAGACTCATCACTTCAGTTGAATCACTACTTTCTAATGTATTTCTAGCAATCATCAAAGTCTGCAACATTTGTAATTAATTCATGTACAGTATGCTACAAATTCATCCTCTATGTACTATATTTTATAATCACTCATTCACAATTTAAGTAATTATGTGCTGAAATTTGATGTTCTAGTCAGATACAGCAAATGTCCTAAAAATACTGTGTGAATAGTACTGATTTAGGAGATCTCAATGAGTAAGAGGTTAAAAAGATCTATCTATGTATCTAAATTGGTAATACTTTAGTTGTAGCAATACAAATGAAGCTGCATAAGATACCCACATCAATAACAATCACACAGTCGTGTCCTTTCCAAAAGAGTTGAACAGTGTAGTTGCCAAAGAAACAAAATCGTTTTTCTAGTGGTTGTATCTAAACCTCGGGATACGGAAACGTTGATTAGATGGAAGTGGTTTGAATTCTGGATAGAGCACATGAGAAGAGTCCAGAGTCATTGATTGAAAATGATTTTGTTGAATATAGACCGAAGAGGGGGGTAAACCCCCTGACCAACTATCATTTTCACACGCAACTATCATTTTCACACGCAAGCGGTTCAACTGAGATCTAAGGGTAACTGTCAGATTATCAATATACCATACAGTGAAATAAATTTAGTACAGGCTTGATAAAACAGCAACATGATCCTCTGAGCAACTCCAAAATGTCTGAGCCTCCATAGAAAGTATATTTTTTTGTTTTACCTTTTGACACAAATTATCCACATGCGAATCCCATGAAAGTTTATTATCAATAAGTAAACATAAGAATTTGTATGAAACAACCTGACTAATGGGCTCATGGTTAATCATGATAAGTGAGTGGTTGCCTACTAACTTGGGATCAAAAATCATTTCCTCTGTTTTTCTATCTTTGGACTGTGTTCTTTACTCCATGTAACAAAGTTGACAATCTCTGCCAGTGATGTAATGTAATAATAGTAATAGAAGTAATAATACTTCGTTACAGTACTTGAGTATTTTTTTGGGAGAATCTGTGAGTTTTTATATTTCTGTCAACTTTTACTTTTACTTCACTACATTTCCTAAATAAAATGTATACTTTTACTCCGATACATTTTCTTAAAGCATTTTCGTTACTTACTACAAAATAAAGTCGGAAGAACACAGACTGCAAGGCTCGCACAACCACGGTTGATTTCTTTTTCCGGGTTGCGTCCGTTGCTTGAGAGAAGAGTGCGCTGTCATTATACAGTACGAGAGCGGCCTCTAGAGGCGGAATAAAAACTATCACTGATGCCTCGTAGAGTTTGTTTTGACACGTGACGTGAGGCTGCGCACTGCACAGAGCGGGACACTTCAAAAACGGATTTAAAACAGACAACAAAACGGATTGTTATACAGTGTACACTACAGAACATGTTTTCATATCATTATAAAGTAATTAGTTTGTTGACTAGATGCTGCAATAGTGGAGAACAGCAGTATGTTTGCCGTCGAGGCTGAGAGGATGCTAACATTACCAGTACCTCAAGCGGTTAAAACAATGTGAGGAAAAACAGCAACTAATTAATGTCACGATTGTTACCATTCATTTGCATTAGTTTATATCCATTTGTTCCCTGTTATGCATTCGTTATCCAGCGAAGTTGCATTTTTAAACTGTATTCTCATCATGCAGCGACAGAAATATAACAAATCATGAATGTATTCGATTTCAGTTCTTTTTTTATCGGCACTGTAACACATATTTTGATTAGATAATCATCAAGTTTTCTAAAATAGAGGCAAATAATATGTAAAAGTAAACATATAATAGACCTATGCTATGCCTTTGTGTGTAAAGATGGCAATTTTTAAGCATGAATGTTTGGATTTATATGAAATGGTAACACTTTACAATAAGAGTCCATTTGTAACATTAAATAAGGTTAATAAAAGTATTGTTCATTGTTAATTTCAACATTTACATTTTAACATTTTAAAGTTGTCTCTTACATTAGTCATAATGCACTATTAATTAACATGAATGTTTTCATGAATTAATATATTAGTATTTTTTATATTTAAAACTTACAATAAATATTTTGCCATTTTTTTAATTCAAAGAAATCAAAATGTAAGAAAGAGTTAAAACTGAACACAATCTTGCTGCTCAAACTGTGTATAGAACAATTTTTAATAATATATTTTATATTTTACATTTACTTGTACTTTTACTTTCAATACTTAAGTACGTTTAATATATAAAAAAAATACTTTTCATACTTAAGTACAAAAAATATCACATACTTTAAAACTTTTACTCAAGTAATATTCTAAACAGTGACTTCAACTTCTACCAAAGTCATTTTCTGGTAAGATATCTATACTTTTACTCAAGTGTGGTTTTCAAGTATTTTATACACCACTGATCTCTGCTGTCTTGAATGTCCTTATCCTTATACAAATGACCAAGAATGGCAGTATCATCTGAAAATTTTACAATAATCCCAGTAAACAATAAACTTTCAAACAAACTTTAAAAACTTGTCAAACAACATTGAAGTTTGTCTTGACCAAGACAAGGTCAAGACAAACAAAAAAGTAATTTGCTTTTCTAATTACAATTAGATTTTTCAATTCATTTTAATACTCCCTTACTGAACTGCAATTTACAAGGCATTCTCAATCTTACAAAAAAAGTATACTAATTATACTTATTTTATTAAAGGGTTAGTTCACCCAAAAATTAAATTTCCATCATTAAGTACTCACCCTCATGTCGTTCCAAACCCGTAAAACCTTTGTTCATCTTCGGAACACAAATCAAGATATTTTTGGTGAAATCCTAGAGGTATCTGAACCACACAGGCAACAACGTCATTGCACGTTTCAAGGCCCAGAAAGGTAGCAAAGACATCGTTAAAATGGTCAACGTGACTACAGTGGTTCAACCTTAATGTTATGAAGCAATGAAAATACTTTTTGTGCGCAAAAACAAAACAAAAATAACAATTTCTTCAATTCCACGTCAGTCTCAAACACTGTTCACGTTGTTGAGACACTGCAGCGCTTCCAGGTTCTACGTCAGAAGGCCGACTCAGCATAGAGAAATCATCCACCCGCCACCCACTTGAACCTATGGATTTCGCTGATTTAGATATCCACACCCGATCGTTGAATTACAATTATTCTAATTCTCAGTGTTAAGCGTAATGATATGGTAACATATTACACTGAATATGGCTGCTTTTCTTCAAAAAGCTTATGCTGTATGTCCTACGCCTTCCCTATTCAACTTACGGAACGAACGCAGCGCCAGTTCCATTTTTTCCGTAAGTAGAATAGGGAAGGCGTAGGACATACAGCGGAAGCTTTTTTAAGAATGCGAAAGAATGTTTTCATCAAAAAATATTTTCGACTGAAGAAAGAAGGACAGTGAGTAAATTATCAGGAAAATTTTATTTGAAAATGAACTAATCCTTTAAGCCTAGTCCCAGACTCAGTTTGAGCTGTCTTAACTGAAAGAAACTTGCACTGACATGTCTTAAAATATGTCAGTGCCATTGTTTTCTCTCAAGATGCACACCAGTAATGTTTTTTTTAGTTTTTTTTAAGGCACGTTTATAATAGCTACTTAGCTAAGGGCTATTCCTGGCTTACTCTAAGCCCTGTCTGTAAAACCAGGCCATTAAGTTATTAAGTAATAATGTAGGTTTTTTCCTTTGTGTTTTATATAATGACCACTAGGAGCTAGGCATATGTGTTCCTTGGTTTTCCCTGCGAGAAGTTGTTGTTGAAAACAAAAGTAAAACAGTGATGCACGTTCTTTGCAATTTTCTGTGAAATTAGAGTTTTGTCTTTTTTAAATCATATTAGTGATTTTTCTCTCAATAAAAATCTCATAATTTTTATTACTTGCCCCGCCCGCCTGCCCAACCCGNCGCCCGACCCGCGGATTATCTGCAGCCTCCACCACAGGTATAACCGCGATCCATGCATTTCTACTGTCAATAAAGCATTATTATGTCAAAATACTAATTTATTTAGTTTTAAGTGAAACCATTGTACTCCTGATAGTATTCCCATTTATTTTTTACAAAATGTGACTGTAATCTGATTACTTTATTTGTTGACATAACTGTAACAAAATACATTTACCAGATTTTTGTTTCCTGATTACGTAACATCATTAAATGTATTCCGTTACTCCCCAAACCTGTCTGGATCGTGTTCAAAACGTTGATCAAAACATAGGTAGAGTAGATTGCAATCCATCAACACCACCAAAGATTCACATTTGAAAACCTCTTCCTGGGTCAACATTTCGTTCGGTAACTTTTGTCAGTTTTGATTTATATGCTGTTTATTGTTTGATGATATTTTACATGTGCATATGCTTCTATCGCTTGTTTCTGCTTCTTTACCAGTGTTATGATCCGGAGATTCTGTACTCTTTCAGAAGATGTGTAATAGCGCCCCTTACCGTATAACAGTGAAAACATGGATAGCTGAAAGATTCTGTCAGGAACCATTCCCCCGGTTTCACGGACAAGGCTCAAGCTAGTCCTTGACTAAAATGCATGTTTGAGCTGTCTTAACTGAAAGAAACTTGCACTGACATGTCTTAAAATGTGTCAGTGCCATTGTTTTGTCTCAAGATGCACACCAGTAATGTTTTTTTAGTTTTTTTTTAAGGCACGTTTATAATAGCTACTTAGCTAAGGGCTATTCCTGGCTTACTCTAAGCCCTGTCTGTAAAACCAGGCCATTAAGTTATTAAGTAATAATGTAGGTTTTTTCCTTTGTGTTTTATATAATGACCACTAGGAGCTAGGCATATGTGTTCCTTGGTTTTCCCTGCGAGAAGTTGTTGTTGAAAACTTAACTGAAAGCAGCTTGCACTGACAGATCTTAAAATATGCCATTGTTTTGTCTCAAGATGCACACCAGTAATGTCTTTTTCTAGTGTACGTTTATAAAAGCTACTTAAATCCCTAATTGAACTAAGGCCTAATCCTGGTTTAGGCTAAGCCCTGTCTGTTAAACCATGCCATTGTGTCATAAATTCCGGAAAATTCCATCAATGGTGGTGAAAGTGTTAAGTAGATTTAAGTAAATTCCTCTGTACACTACCAGAACATAAGTATAAAAAGTAGACTGAAAGTAGGCTTTCTTATTTTGTTTAAAAGAAGTATACTAATAGCACACTTGAATAAAGTAATTTTTTTGTCAGGGCAATCCCAATTCTTACTTCTCAATTGGGATTTGGGACTTTGGGGCTGTGAGATATCTAATATACAGTATAAACAGTTTGGGTGCAGACAAATAATGAAGAAGAAAATCACAAACACGCTGTAGTGCTTAGAACCCTAATAGGAGCAAAAAACCATATTCACTTCACATTCTTACACTTACTGGCCACTAAATGGCGCTGTTCCATTACATAAAGAAAAAGAGTCAACCTGCAACACTGTAACCTTCTGAGAATGTGTGTGCTAGCTATACTTTGAGGTCCAATTTGAGCTAAATCTGACAAACCACACTTGAGGGCATTTTAGACAGCTACGTAAATGTGTGTCCTGGAAGCATGCTGGTTAGGTTGAGGATGGGTTTACTGAAACCAAATTGGGCAGATGGGTTTTGTCACCTTGACGAAACTTGTGTGTGTACAGTTTTACGACCTTCGCCCCTGTGACACCCCTCACCTGGCAACAGCAGCAAACCTCACCAGTTGGATCCAAGTTGCCATCTGTGCAGCATCGACCGCATTACAATGTAACACATACACACACTTAATTTCCTGCAGTAATGCACGACTGTAATACACATATACACACAGATCAAACACATCACATCACATAACGACGCTCAGAATCGCACAACGCTTCCACCTACTCGGATGTCTCGCTGAACACCTGATCAATCAGTCCTTTCATACCACACACCTGCTATCACAGTCTCTCTCATCCTTTCAATCTTGCACACAGGGAAGAAACATGGAAGCCCATTACCACCACATAAAAACATGCTTTTGTAAATCATAATTATGACATAAAAAGTCAAAATTATATGCTAATTCATAATTAAAAAAGAAAAGTGGAAATTATGACATAAAAAGTGGAAATTCGACCTACTGTGCCGACATAATTTCGACTTTTATCTCATAATATGGCTTAGTATGTCATATTTTTTTATTTTAATCTCATAATTTTGACGTCATAATTTCAACTTAATTTTAAATCATAATTTCAACTTTTTTCATAATTATAACTTGCTCTCACATCAACTTCTTATGTCATAATTTCGACTTTTTATCTCATAATGAGTATGTCATATTTGTGTGACTATTTATTTATTTAATTAGTTAGTCAGTTTTGAATGGCGTTGATCTGGTGAACCCATGAACGAGTGTCCAATGATTTTAAATAATCTAGGCTCAGTTTTATAATTTAGGTTAATTTTTAATAATTGAGTAAAATTAAACAAAATGTAATAATAATTTTAAAAAAAAATGCTATTGGTTTGTAAAAGGTGAGTTTGCACGTTTTACACCGCTTTAACCATCAGGTGCCGGCAGCCTGTGGTGAATCATTTTGCAAAGAAATCAGATAAAATGATTCCTAAACAGCCGTTTTATGCAAATTACACCAATTCAGAGAACGCTCTACACAAGAATTACCTCTCTTACCTGTCCAACAGAGAAGCATCTTGGGCGTCACTACTGTCACAGTATTTTCTCCATCAAACCTTTCCACTTTGTGTTTGACGTACTGATGCTCAAACTCATTATTTTTCTTTATATGTCTTTCTGCTTTCTGTCGTCTGAGCTTTTCTGCTTCAGGTGCTGATTCTCCCGTTGTCTCCGCTGGTATAGTGATGGGAGGCTTTGAAAACTTTGCGAATCATTTGTTTCGAACCAGTAATTCGAAGCATGTATCAAATAGCCAACGTCACATGATTTCAGTAAATGAGGCTTTGTTACGTCATGTTTCGAAACTTCAATGGTTCGCCGATAGGGGGGCGATGATCTCTGTGAGACTCAATTTTCGAAGAGCGGAAATTGTCTAATTTTCGCTCTTCGCAAACAACACTATGCCACTATTGTACCTATTGAAGCAGCAGCCAAAGAGCAAGGATTTTCTCTGATGCTTAGTCACGTGGCAGTGAGCAGGTGATCCATAACATTTTTAATTAAGACTCTTTTTATAGAAAGTACAGTTTTCATTTCATGTGAAAGTGCACTGTTCGGATGGCCCTAAACAAAACTACAATTAATCGGTCAAGGGCATCATCACCTCTCTGCAGCCCAGAATGATTCTCTCTCAACAGGTTCTGGTTTATCTTGTCTTCCATCCACATTCATCTCAGGATCTGAAATTAGCAGCTCTGCATCCATATGGCACACAAGGACTTGTGTGTGTGTGTGTGCATGTGTGTGAGAGAGAGAGAGAACAGATTGTTGTGGAAACCTTCAGTCCTGCCCTCTGAACCCCAGTGCCACGGTCACCAGCAGGGGGGCAAAACGACTGCTGATAGAAGGGCAGCTGACACTCTCACACAGCTGTTAAATACACACATGCTCCAAAATTAACTTTTGCTATATCTGCCAATGGCTGGCATTACATTTATTCATTTAGCAGAAGCTTTTATCCAAAGCGACTTACCAATGAGGACAAAACAAAGGAATTAATACGAATGAGGGAACTGATTACGCCAGTCTTTAGTGCCACATGATCCTTCAAAAATCATTCTAAAATGCTGATTTGCTGCTCAAGAAACATGTCTTATAATTATCAACAGACACTGCATCACTAGTGTGATATGATTTTAATGATATAATTAAGGATAACAACTAAAAATGTGCTGATTAAAAATACCATAATTGAGTTGGAATCATGAGCAAACCTTTTTATGTTTGTATGTGTATGTGGCAGGAATGCTCAAATAACTGAGAGTGCCCTGTTCTGATGCTGCTATGATCCGTCAATCAATAAGAGTCCCTGTGTTTTCCCTTCAGTCTGGTTTTTTTATACAGGTCGATTCGCACACATATTGACAGCTGCCATTCAAAAACATGTCAAAATCTTTGCTCTGTTTGAAACCTGTCCCAAAGGCCACATTATTGTTTTACTGCTAAATAAAATCCAAAATTTTACTGTGGACAGCCCAATGCACAGCCACCCTTTTAGAACAAAAAAGCAAAAACTACCACAGCACACTGAATGGGTTCATTGGACCTCAAAGAATCTGTACCTTGCTGTTGGAGTTCTACTTAATGGGTAGATCCTAGTTTGGAGAGGAGGAGTGTTTCAGTTACATCAGATAAACATTGGGGTACCTCAGGGTTCGGTGCCTGGCCCTCTCTTCTTCTCAATGAAAACAACAATGTAATTATATTCTTTTTTCTGTAATAAGTACTCTTTTTAAAAGTATGCTAAAGTGTACTAGGTTTTCACATGGTAAATGACTGCACTCAAAGGTAAAAACGCTAAATTACTTTCGCAGCAGAATTTCTTTTTATATATTATTTGCTTTGTTCAACATTATGTTCAGCTCGTACAAATATACTGGTTGTTTTTCTCCAAATTGACCAAATATAGCAAAAAAGTGAATGAGTCATCCATGCAGAGACTGACATTCAATAGAGATTTTCTGAGGTAGCTATGTTGACATTGCATAAGTTTTCATGAAAATTATTATAAATTCAAACAATTTTTTTTTTAAATGTATACAAATTATAGACATTTAAAAAACCCAAAACTACTAAAAGTGACAAAAACACACAATTACTAAAACCAAAATGAAACAAAAATTTTAATATCCAAAAATATTAAGAAATATAATAGTACCTCAATGATGCTGGATGCCACTGGACCTCTGAAGATCTGCTCCCAGCTAGTTAGAAAAACCTGCTGCTTCCTCAAACTGGAGCTTTAGTTTGAGCAGCTGAGAAAGATGTGAAGTAAGCCATGGGTTGTGTGGAGTGTGAAATCAAGCAATGATAAACAGAAAGAACATGAATGAGGTTGTCTTCTTTCTGCTGAGTGAGGCCCGTTCCTACATTGGGAGCCGAGTCTGACGCCTTGCTAGTGTGAGGACAAGGATCAGTGGGATGGTAGTTTGTTTCCTGACTCTGGTTTCTCATAATCCACAAGATTCACTTCATTGGTAAAATTACAAATGTCTTTTAACTGACCTTGCAGAAACTGCTCATTTGAATAAATGACATACAATTTTATAACTGACAGAGAGATTCCACAGTGCGATGCACTTTAATATTTAATAAAAGCATAGTCCTGTTGAATAATAGATCACATAATTAAAATGATTTTTCTTAAGAATGAATTGCACTGATGTGGTCCTTGTGATATCATTAAAGCTGCAGTGATTTACTTCTTGGGCAAGTCTGAGCAGTGAGTAGGTGATTTTTCAGTGTATAGCTTCATTTTTGTAATGTCTAAATTGTTGTCCTTTGGTGTTTTTCACCAGTTAAATGAGTGTTTGAAAAAGAGAGAAAGACTTTGTGTTTAAAATACTTGACAAGTAATTTAGCATGATGGCCAAAATAGTCATTCATATAATGATGTTACTGGCTCAGTATCAACGTGATTTAACAGTTGCCCTAACAACCAAACATGTTCCTCACTAGAATCGTTTAGAATTTGAGTTCAGTCAGTGAATCACTGCCTGCAGTGTGTAATGCCATTTAAAAAGTGATTATTGCCAACACTAGTTCTGTATAATTTACCAAACCCTGATATAACTCCAAGACTGAGGATCTATCCAGAACAGAATCACAAATAATAAATCGAATTCAAATACATTTGTATAGCGTTTTTCATTTTTCATAATACAATGATGCCGACTAATCTCAGAAAGCCAAAAGAGTCTGGCATCGAAAAACTTCCTGAGTTTAATGCAACTTTGAAAAGAAGCTGTAATTGAAGGTTAAAAAACTCTGTTTAACTGCACAGCTCATGTGTGAGGGCTGTTTCATGTTGTGTGGAGGGTATTTACAAAAACAATTTCTTAAAAATTATATATGTTTTTCACTTTTTCCTCCAAATTGCAAGGTTTCTAGGAGAATTTTTGAACATTTTTGCATTCATCCAAAAGTTTCTTTGGGGGACACAAAACTTTTTCATGTAAACACAAAACCATTGAGATATATATACAGTACAGTCCAAAAGTTTGGAACCACTAAGATTTTTAATGTTTTTAAAAGAAGTTTTGTCTGCTCACCAAGGCTACATTTATTTAATTAAAAATACAGTAAAAAAAGTAATATTGTGAAATATTATTACAATTTAAAATAACTGTTTTCTATTTGAATATATTTCACAAAGTAATTTATTCCTGTGAT